>JAJOZX010012561.1:0-15000 GCA_023014485.1 Bathynomus jamesi
AGATATATATATATATATATATATATATATATATATATATATATATTATATATATATATATATATATATATATATATATATATATTATATATATATATGCTATATATATAGTATATATATATATATATATATATATATATATACTTATATATATATATATATATTATACCGGGTTGCCCAGAAAAAAGTAAGCTACTTTTATCAACTATTATATTTACTATTGTCAAGATTTGCTTGCTTTTATACGATTTAAATAAATTAATGCTTTTATGTCCACTCTTATATGTTTTTATAATATTTGTTTTTAATAAACTCTATCTTTGTTACAGATTTTTTTTCAAAAATAAAACTGAAATAAAATCTTAAAAGCAATAGTTTACTTTTTTCTTGGCAACCCGGTATATATATATATAATATATATATACAGGGTTCCCAGAAATTTGGACTCAGAGAAAATAGACATTATATTTTTAAAGTGAAACAAACATTTCTAATGTCAGTTTTACATATTTCAGGAAAGAAAATACCCTGATGGCTCAGTTTACCAATCAAGAGAAGGTGGAACTGGGGTATCGCTAGATGTCTCCGGGAAAAGCCATAGGGAGAGGCATGTTCGTGAAATAACTGACATGCCTCCCTCTGGCTTTTTCCAGTAGCAATACCAGTTCCACCTTCTCTTGATTGGTATACTGAGCCATCAGGGTATTTTTTTTCCTGAAATATGTAAAACTGACATTAGAAATGCCAAGCAACTCGATAACATTGCACTATACTACTTCCATGCTTAACTGTTCGTACCATATACCCTTTTGACCCATACCATATACCCTTTTGGCAATTCTTCAGGCTTCTTTCTGACATTAGGTTAAATTTTAAAATCTTGTTCGCATTCAATCGCATCCAATCCTCTTTCATCCAATTTTATGGTTTTTGTGACCTTTGTAAAGCACTGTGACGATTTTCTTTCCAAAATGTGATCTTTTTTTTTTTCCGGTTGCCACTCTCCCCAGAAGCCAACCTTACTAAGACATCATCCTCTTATCTTTCGATATGCAGAAATCTGACATTGAACTAAAATTAGCAGCAATCTGGCGATTGTTAAAAAGGGATCAGCCTTTTAGACCTTCGTGCAATCAATCTATCCAGTCTCTCCTTGGTCTTCCTCCTTTTTTGCTCGACCATTTTTTGGTCTTAACGTCTCCACTTAAGAGGAGAAAAGAGGTCTTTATAGCATTTTTTTTATGTAAATTCTAGTAAAATGATATATGTAACTCCATTTTTATCAGTTATTCTTTATTCATTTATTCAGTTAGAAGTAACACGAAAGCGTTCGGATGCTTTTTCATTTTCCTTGCAGGTTCATTATATATATATATATATATATATATACAGTACATATCAATGCATTTATAGCTTCAGTGGAAGTATGAAGAATTTAACATTTTTTAACACAAAGCATCATTCCGCCCATATGCCCATTTCAGGGTATGAGCAGCTTGCAGCAATGTTACGAAACAAATAGGAGGTCAATATACTGACAAGGCTTCTGTACGTGGTTCTTCACCACTGAAAGCAACAACAATACTTCGTGCTGCATAGTTCAAACAACATCAGTTTTGCGCAATTTTCGTTAGTTTGTGTATGTGTGTATGAAGTTTAACACTGAGAAATTTCAGCTGTTAAGGTACGGAAAAAGAGAGTACTTAAAATCCATGGAATATTATACCCGAAATGGACAGGAAATTCAGAGAAATTCTAAACCAAAAGATTTAGGGGTTGTAATGACTGATGATGCAAAATTTGAAACACGAAATAAGATAGCAGTAAACAGAGCAAAGAGAATAACGGGGCAGACACTGAGAACCTTTAAACAAAGAGAGGAATATAATGATTCATCTACTGAAAACGCTGATCATACCCAAATTGGAATACTGCTCGGTCCTCTAACATCTCCATATAAAAAAGAAGACATTAGACAGTTAGAAGGGATTCAGAGAAGCTTCACAGCCAAGATCAAAGGGTGCAAAGAACTAAATTATTGGGAAGGGTTACGCAACCTATATTCACTGGAAAGGAGGAGAGAGAGATACACCATTATTTACACTTGGAAAATAATGGCGAAACTAGTCCCTAATCTTACTCTGAACTCTGTAACTCCCCAAACAACGGTGGAAAGTAGAAAAGGAAGACTGTGTCGTGTTCCCAAGTTAAAGGCGAGACAGAGAACATCCTTAATCCTGAAAGAAAATAGTTTTGTTGTGAGAGGACCAAAACTGTTTAATCGGCCGCCCAAAGGACCTAAGGAACACAAATGGTGTTGCAGTGTACATCTTCAAAAAGAAGACTAGACGCCTGGCTCAGAACAATCCCCGATGAATCGGGCGTACCTGGCTACTGAGGTGGAGAGTACAAGAAACCAACTCACTACTTCACCAGGCCAACTCGAGATTAGGGGGAGACAAGCGTCACCTTCGTGAAATGAGGAATCATCGCACGGAACCTTTGAAAGGTTGGAAGGTGTATATATATTCCTCAAAATAATTACACAAGAAAATACCCATTTTAATGAGTACATTTAATATTTATCATAATCTAAAATTTAACATGAATTAACAATATTAATAAAATAAATGCCTCTGTACCTCTGAAGAAAAATATGTTAATGGATGGACTTATCACCTTATTTTCGTGCGATTTTGCTTACCTGTGACGAGTAGAATGCTCTCCAAGATTTATCGGTATCAAAACATTTGATAAATTTTTTCATAGTTTGGTTAATGTTAAAATATATCAATGTTTACGTTACAATTGAGTTTATACACGATTATGTAAAAGCCACTGTTATTTTGTTAAATCATATTTAACTGACGAATTAAATAGAAGTTTTTATTAACTTCCATGACACTACGACATTTATTTTATATAAAAATTACACCAGTAATAATACTATTATTATTATTATTACTGATACTGATAATAATAATAATATCTACAGTAAATGGTACCACATACACTTCACACAAGTTAATACTCAATCTTTCAATAAACTTTGAAAAACTTTGAGTAAAATATAACTTAACATTCCCTAAAGTCCTTTCAAATGTTATTTCTTACAAATTCTTTTAAACCCCCTCACTATAAACAATGGGGGTAATCCCCCACCTCTCCGACAAGACCACCACAAAAACTAGCGGCCATCTTCGTTCTCAGAAATCGCAGTAAGAAGTGACTGAAAACTGGTTTGTCGTAAGTTCCGAGAAGATCGAAAGGAATTGGACACGCGCTCTCTTTCACTCTTTCTGCCGGATGTGCGCTAGAATAAAATATCCGGTGGATGTGTGGCCGGATAAACAGTTTTTAAATGCACGAAAGAAGTGGTAATGAGGAATGAAAGGTTTCTCTTCTGGATGTATCGCGGGATAAGCAGTCTCGAATGCGCGGATAATGAAAAGTGTTAAGGTTTCTGCTGGAATGAATGCGAGGCAAAATAAACCATTTTTTTCTGATGTTGGACAATTTATATATATTGGATGTATGGGAGAATAAATTTTCACTGGTTGTATATCGAGATAAGGAGTTTATGCGCTGGATGTGTAAATAAATTAATGTAGGAATATATGTATGCCGCGAGGATGTGTGTAAGAATAAAATTTAAGTTAGATGTGTCGCCAATAAATAATTTGCTGCCGAAGTGTGTAAATAAATCATTTGATATAGCCGTAAGATAGTATAAAATCTCTCTTTCTACGCAGAAAGATAAACTCTGTAAGGAAAGATATAGACAAATTTTGCGTATGTAAAGGGAACCCCCACCCCCACACCCTACCCCGTTAGATGTACTAAACAATAAAACATCTTCGTTGTGTAAAACAACATTATTAAAGCGGATTGAAGTGTCGTCGGAAACGTAAAAACAAAAATTTAATGAGATGAATGAGATGAAATTCTAAACAAATCGCCGTAAGATAAAGCAAAACCCACGACAAAAGCAAACCTCATTCCATTTTGATCAAATGAAAAGCGGTTCCATTATTTTCAATTACTTTTGTTAATTAAAACACATTTTTCACGTTTTAAAAGTTATTTAATATTTTACGTTAGAGTACCAAATTAACTTACCCCCCCCTCCCCCCTTTTAACACACTTCGTAAACAACCGCAATAACTTTAATAATAATAATGAATAATACGTAGGATTGATGATTGAAAAGCGGGAAAAAATGTACAAAAATTTTTTACCCAATTAATTCCTGCTTTAATGTTGAGTCAATTTTAAATGAAATTTCTCAAATATTTTTTAACTGAATGTCAAATGCACAAGCCAATATATATATATATATATATATATATATATATATATATATGCCCTTCGTGATGAGTGGTTAGCATCGCTGATTACGAATCCAATCCCCTCGGGTTCGATTCTTGGCAAGAGCAGGCGGTGCGCAGCTTACCCAGCTGTTCATCCTTCCATAAAAAATAGGTTGATAGATAAATGGGTACCCTGGATGGCCTAGTGGTCAAGACGCTAGGCTGCTAATCGAGAGGTCGTGAGATCGAGTCTGGATGAAGACTTTTTAATTTCTGACAAAAGTCCCCCGAAATACAACCAAAGGGGAGAATTGAAGGGGCGGATGTGTTGCCAAAACTTTCCCCGGTATGTATATTAAATTTGGTACAGCCCTAGCCATTTAGGGGTGTATTAACGAACGTAGGCTCTCTCTCTCTCTCTCTCTCTCTCTCTCTCTCTCTCTCTCTCTCTCTCTATCTATCTATATATATATATATATATATATATATATAATTTATCTCCCACAGGATTCGAACTTTTGTATTCCTCGGAGACGTGGGTCCTGATCATGTGGCTACAACAGGATATGCTTAACAGCAGCTTGGCGACATTTCGTCACCAGAGGTAAACGCTTAAGGTTTTAGCATCCAGAAGCGCTTTTACGTTGCTAACCCTCATGCACTCGAGCCAGTGAACAATATTTAATTCAAATGGATTTGGCAAACACGAGGGTAACAACGTTGGATGGAAATATAAACGCGTAACTCAGAATTATAAAACAAAAGTAAAATAATAGTTTTTACCTGAAATATGCATACACCTGTAAAAGAAATAAATAAATAAAATAAACACACGCAATCAGTATCTTGAGGAGGCTTTTCCATATGTTGTTTTATGGTCTATGAAAGGCTTGGACACAGCTGTGGCATCGATACCCAGAGATTTTGGATGACGCATTGATCTATATTTTGTTAAAGTGCAGTCAGTATAAACAGAGACTCTTCCAGATGTGGTCAAGAGGATTAATATCTGGGCCTCTCGGAGCCCAAAGAAGAAGAAAACCCATTTTTGTCCTCCTAGATGTGTAATAATAATAATAATAATAATAATTGATCAGGAGGGCCAGAAACTGGCATACCGCTCAGGCCAACTAATGTGGCCATTATCTAAATCCCGCATTAGTATTACCAGTATCATCGGGATTCGAACCCCGACCTCAGTGTCTTCGTTTCGTTTACGTGGAAACTGTGTTATCCTCGGAACTACAGACGTTGCCTCCCAGAAGTGTGCGTAAAAATAAAATACTTCTTTTTAGGTGCTCATTTTATTCCTGCACGGTTCGTAATATCCATGGAGGATCGGTTACGTCAGTTGGGTTATACGTAGAATTAGAATAGTCAGAAATGTTTACTATAAAACCTGCAATAGTTACCTTTACAATATCATTATCCAAGATACATACATTACAGAGTGTCCATAAATTACCTTTACAAATCCAGTTAAATTTCACTTGAATTTGTAAAAATAATTTTTGGCACCCTGTATATGTTTTCAGAAATATAAGTCGAAGATAAGGGAATTAATTTTATGCTAAATACATTACTTTTATTTCTTATTTATTTTAATATTATAGGCCTAGGGAAATAAAGGCAATATTAATTCAAACACTGAACCAATAATACAGTCCTGCGCAAACGGGATTTTTGAAATTGCGGATATCCTCAGTTCTTGGTCCAGTTTGTTTAGAGCAAGTCTGAGGCGATATGACTGCATTTGTGACTGAAACAAGTACATTTTGTTGCCTCTGGGAGGGAACACAAAACCAGAGCTTCATCTTGCTCCCGCTCATTCATGCACTCGGACCTATAAAATAATCAACAAGGAGTGTCTGCAATGTGAAAGTAATGACAAATGGACGTAAATCGGACTACGTAAATCGGTACGAGTATGACTGATTAGTTCAGGTAAATTTGTACTGCGTTCGAGGGGAAGCACAAACTCGCATGCTCCTGAAGAATCGGGCAACAGGACTGATAACTGGAGGTGTCTGCAATACGAACTAACGAAAATTGCAAGAAATTAAATACGAATATGGATGTTCTTTTGACTAGAGTAAAGGTTCCCCACGCCTGGACTAGACTAACACGGAGCATTCTTGTTTTCAGTGGTGATGAAACACGTATGGAAGCCTCGTCAGTACTTTGACCCCCTATTTGCTTGGCAATGCTGCTGCGAGCTGCTCGTACACTGAAATGGGCGTAATGATGTTCTATGTAAAATGTTTAATTGTTCATACTTCGACTTCAACTATGAACACACAAATTAATAACAATAAAAAGACTTGCGCGCATAATATATATATATCCTAGCTACGTTTTAGAATTTTAACTTTATTTTTAATTTCATCTATTTACCTTTTAGTTTTAACGCTTTTACATTTTCTTAGCTACTCTTTATAATTTTAACTTCGTTACATCAAATTGTTATTAAGCAACTTACAATTGCAATTTGCATTTTCTATGTGAATTGGCTTTTTATTGTTTTGTCCCTGAAGATGGAATTAATGCATTCCGAAACGTTGGTACTGATTAAACTTTGAAGGATGTTTATTTTTTCTCTGATGTTCCTGTTCATTATATATATATATATATTGTGTGTGTGTGTGTGTGTGTGTGTGTGTGTGTGGTGTGTGTGTGCAATGAATCGCAATTTAAGTTCCCAACAGTCAAAGTAAAGTAAAAAAGAAGTGAAAAAAGGCAACTACAAACAATATTCCATAAACCCAAACCAACTTATCTATCTATGTATACGCTATCTTAATGAAGCCGTTTTGAGATAAGGTATAGGGTTGAGTGGGATTTCTTTGAGGTTTTATCGCTTCGTTTCTATTTGGCTTTTTTTCTTATTTTTTTTATGTTCCTTGACCTGTTATATATATATAATATTGCGTCTTAAAATATATGGCCACCTTTTTCATCGGGTCAACAAAACCACGCTTTCAAGGATAACTAAATGAAACCTAAAATGATATTAAACTTTTTATATTGTCCTTAAAATTAGGGGAAGTTTGTTTAAATTGGATGAGTAGTTTTTTTTAAAAATTCAATTGAAGAACAGTTTTCAAAAAATAATTTTGTCAGTACGAAAGCGAAAGTAGAAAATATTACTAAATTCCTGTCACTGAATCGGTCCTGGCACACCGTTAGCTTCCGCCCGAATTGTTATTCTGACGAAGGTCAAGCTTATCACTGCACCTTAGACCTATAGTTTAACGTGGAATCCGAACCACGCGCCACTAGCAGCCCAACGTCTTAACCACTAGGCCACCCAGAGTACCCATTTACCTACCAACCACTTTCTTTATTGTGTGGAAGGATGAACGCCTGGGTTTTGCTGCGCGCCGGCTGCCGTCACCGGGTCTCGATCTCGGGGCCGATGGATTCGCAGTCAGCGACGCTAACCGCTACACCACCGAGGCACAAACAAGAACAATGTTCCGATTTCATCGCGCCAAAAGATTGTCCACCAAATAGTTGACTATTTGGTATGGGAACGTTTAGCTGACAGAGTTCACGGAGAAAATACTCAAGATGTCAATCAATTTCTACAGGGTGTCCCGTAAGTCTGGACCCATAGGGATTTATAATATATTTTTTTATTATGTTATTATTATTTTATTATTATTATTTTTTTATTATTTTTTATTATGATTTTTAGTTGTGGGGCCATTTGAAAGCCAAAGTGTACGAGGTCAAACTTCAGAACATTTTCAACCTTAAAGCACGCATTGTGGAGGCGTGTCAAGAAATTTCTGCGACTGTGATTCAGAAAGTGCTGTCGCAGTGGAGATTGCGTCTTCAACTATGTGTGCGACACAACGGCGGACACTTTGAACAGATTATGTAATAAATTTTTGGACTATTTTGTAATTTTATTATTTTTCCCTATGGGTCCAGACTTACGGGACACCCTGTAGAGTATATTTTAATAGTATGAAATGAAGTCGATCAAGACACCATTTCTACAGCAGTTCGCCAGTGGCGCGCGAGACTCGAATTGGTCATTGATAATAACGCATTGAATACTTGTTGAGTTAAAAATATCATTCAATTTATTTTTATTCATTATAAACTTCTTTTAAGTCCAGTTAAGATTCTAAATTACCTTCCTTGCTAACTTTATTTGTAAAACAAGACTGTGTATCCAATTTAAATAAACTACCTCTCATTTTAAGGACAATATAAACGGTTTAATACGATTTCGATTTCATTTAGGTGTCCTTGGATTTTTTAATTTTTTTTTTGCCTGATAAAAAGTGGCCACTTTTTTGGGAACACGTTATGGTATATATATATATATATATATATATATATATATATATATATATATATATTATATATATATATATATATATATATATATATATATATATATATATATATATATATATATATATATCAAAAATATTCGGACACCGCATGGTTTTGGGAAAAATGGTTTTATTATGGCATTTAGTAACCAGTAGGTCCACCCTTTGCTTTTATTACAGCGTCAACACGTCGAGGCATACTTTCCACCAGTTTTCGGTAAGTCTGTGCAGGAATGGCTCGCCATTCCTCTTGCAAGCTGATGCAAGAGATGCAAGTGAAGCCAGGCGTGGTGTGCGGTTTCGTATCCGTCGCTCCAGTTCGTCCCACATGTGCTCGATTGGGTTGAGATCGGGGCTCTGAGCAGGCCAGTCTAACAAATCCACCTTATTTTCACGAAACCAGTCCTGCACACGCCTTGCAGTATGGCAGGGAGCTCGATCCTGTTGAAACAAACAATGGCCATCTCCGTAGTATTGCCACAGTGTAGGGAGGGCCGAATTGTCCAGAACGTCGAGATAAACGTCAGCGTTCATGGTAGTGGGTATAACAACCAACGGGCCGAGCCCTAGCCAGGAAAAACAACCCCATACCATGATGGACCCTCCACCGAACTTCACTGTTGGACGTACACAGTCAGGAAGAAGCCGTTCTCCGGGCTGTCGCCACACCCAAACACGCCCATCAGACTGGAAGAGTGAATACCGCGACTCGTCGCTCCAAAGAACAGTTTTCCAGTCCTCCACGGTCCAGGAACGACGGGGGAGACACCAGGCCAAACGACGCGTGGCATTAACTTTTGTAATCAGTGGCTTGTGTACAGCTGCTCTACCATAATAACCGAGTCTGTGCATCTCTCTGCGGATAGTTACAGTACTAACGGAGGTACCGGATGCTCTTCCTACCTCCTCAGCGATGGAAGCGGCAGAGGACGTGTGGGACTTCTTGACATGTCGTACCAGACTTCTTCTATCACGTTCCGTCAGTTTGCGTGGTCGTCCGGAACGTTTTTTCGCGTTAGTTGCACCGTCGTGCTTCCATCTCATGATAACATCCGCTACAGTCGACTTTGGTATATCCTGTTTGGCTGCAATGTTTCGTATAGAAACGTTACTTAAATAACATCCGATGACGAGTCCACGTTGGAACTTGGAGAGTTCACGAGCGCGCGGCATGGCTTCACAACAGTTACTGATAACTTAACAGAACACCTCAGCATTATAGTTTCGCCACGCTTTTTCCCAGCATACCTTTCGGCGAAGGTGATATTTGCAGAAATGCGGATTTTCCGGGGTGTCCGAATACTTTTGATCATATAGTATATATATATACAGTACTGGCCAAATTATTAGGAATTTTTTTAAAATTTCATTTTTTGGTATAAAATGTTAAATTAAACCAATTTTAAACGTTGAAAAGTTATTTATTTCTACACAAGAATACATGGTCATTATTTAGCAATAGTTTAGTACTTAGTTTGACCCACCTTAGCTGCCATAATGGCTGCGACACGCTTCGGCATGCCATGAATCAATTTTTTGCATAATTCTTTAGTCGAACGAAGCGTGTTTGTTCGTCAGTTGTCGTTTGGTTGTCGTGCGATGCGGGTGTGTTTCTCTTTCTTTTACGTGTCATTGTAACTACCGTTTAATTTAAATAGTGTATTTACCCAATTTCGGCAATTATTTGTTACAGTTTTTAAGTGAATTTGAAAATGGGGCGAAAGAATGACTTGAGTCGACGGAAAATTGGGCAAATACAGGTTTTATTAACTTCTTCTACATTTAAACAAAAGGAAATCGCTGCCAAACTCCATGTTTCACCACAGTCAGTACTTCGTATTAAGAAAAAAATGGTATTTGGAGAAAATGTAGGCCCCAAAAGGGTTGGAAGATGCGGCAGAAAAAGGGTAACGACTCCAAGAACTGATAGACAGATTGCAATTTTGTCTCTTAGAAATAGAAGAGCTACTTGCAAAAACATTTCCAGTAGTCTAGCGGCTGATGGCATCAATATTAGTCGTAGAACAGTCAACAGGAGGCTTCTAACTGCCGGCTTCAAAGCCTACCGCCCAAGGAAGAAGCCCAGGCTCACTGAGGCTATGAAGAAGGCACGTTTTGCATGGGCAAAGGAACACATTAACTGGACTAGTGAGGATTGGGAACAGGTAAGAATAATATTTAACATTAAATAGAATGTTAATACAGTAAATACAGTATGCATAGAAGTGTATTTACAGTACGTGATAAAACTGCAGTAAAAATATCTGTAAAGCAGCAAGTCATACTGTACTTCGTTTTAGCTGTACTTCATACGCTATGCACTGACTCTTTCACAGGGCTTTCTTTGATTGCAGGTGGTGTTCTCCGATGAGTCAACGATTGCCGTGCTTGACGATCGTGTTCAAAGTGTAAGAAGGAGGCCTGGAGAAGAATTTTTGCCTGAGTGTCTGATGAAAACGGTGAAATTTCCACAAAAGATCATGGTTTGGGGAGCAATTTCTGTGCATGGAACTAGTCGTTTAAGCATTGTTGAGGGGAATATGAACCAAGTCAAGTATATAGAAGTACTAAGAAGACGTCTACTGCCTCAAATAAGGGAATGGTATGGTAATAGACGTTGGATTTTTCAACAAGACTCAGCTCCATGCCACACGGCAAAGTCGGTTAAAAATGGTCATGAAAATAGTGTTCGGTTGCTCCCATGGGCTGGAAATTCTCCAGACATGAACCCAATCGAAAGTTTATGGTGTATTTTAAAGGACGTAATCCATGAAACGCCGATAACAACAAAACACCAACTCATAGAGCGACTTATTCAAGTCTGGTTTCACTCTACACGTATTAAGGAATTATGCAAAAAATTGATTCATGGCATGCCGAAGCGTGTCGCAGCCCTTAAGGCAGCTAAGGGGGGTCAAACTAAGTACTAAACTATTGCTAAATAATGACCATGTATTCTTGTGTAGAAATAAATAACTTTTCAACGTTTAAAATTGGTTTAATTTAACATTTTATACCAAAAAATGAAATTTTTAAAAAATTCCTAATAATTTGGCCAGTACTGTATATATATATATATGAGGTTAATTCAATAAGTATCCGCACTTTTTATTTTCACAATTTTATTTTCATATCTGATAGATTATAAACACATCACTTCTCAACATAGTCTCCCTGTTTCTCAATACACTTAGTCCAGCGATCTACAAGTTTCCTAATGCCATCACAAAAGAATGTTTTTGGTTGTGTCCGTAGCCAGTCATACACCGCCTCCTTCAGGTAATCATCGCCTTGGAATCGCGGACTTTCAAAGTGTCTTTTAGTGGTCCAAACAAGTAAAAATCCGAAGGTGCCAGGTCTGAACTGTAGGCTGGATGGTCGAGAACTTCAAATTTAAGTTCTTGAAGGCATTTTCTAGTCTGTGCAGCGGTATGGGGACGCGCACTGTCGTGTAACAAAATAACACCTTCCGACAATCTCCCTCTCTGTTTTGTGCGAATTGCTTGCTTTAACTCATTCCGAAGCATGTCAGAATACGATGCACTTGTTACTGTAGTTCCACGCTCTAGATAACGTTCAAGGATAGGGCCAAGTGTATCCCAAAACAGTGTTAGCATAACTTTACCCGCTAACGGCTGCGCTTTGAACTTCCTTGGAACGGGAGATGTTGGATGCTTCCATTGCGTGCTCTGTCGTTTGCTTTCTGGTTCATAGTGATGGATCCAGGTTTCATCTCCAGTGATAATGCGCTCCAAAAAGTTTTCACCTTCATTATGATACCGCGCCAAAAGACGAGAGCAGACGTCCATACGATTACGCTTGTGCTCTTCTGTCAACTGTTTGGGCACCCATCTTGTACAAACCTTGTGAAAGCCAAGAATGTCATGAACTATCGAATAGGCTGACCCTTGACTAATGTCTAATGAAGATTCAATTACTTTAATTGTTAATCTTCTGTCATCGAAAATCATGGCTCTGGCTTCTTCCTGCTTGTTACCACTGGTTGATGTTGACGGTCGTCCTGAGCGCTGAGCATCTGTCACGCATGCCCGACCTTCCTTGAACATTTGAATCCACTCGTACACACTTCGCCGTGGTAACGCATTATTCCCATACTGAGCACATAAACGCGTGTGAATTTCAGCTCCTTTCACACCTTCTGCCCACAAAAAACGAATCACGGATCTCTGTTCTTCCAGAGTACAAATTGAAAGCGGCGCAGCTATGCTCACTACTCGTACGATATGTAACAGCTACGAGTAGCCTAAATAAGCCTATACTATTGCTAGCCTAAATAAGCCTATAGATCTCAGTTTGGCTCGTTATTACGAGTATATTATATATACTATATTATCACTAAAATAAAAAGTGCGGATACTTATTGAAGTACTCTCGTGTGTCTGTGTGTGTGTGTGTGTATATACACAGATATATACTTTTTGAGGACGCTGTGTATGTATATATATATATATATATTATATATATATATATATATATATATATATATATATATATAAATTATTATATATATATAAGCAAACAACCACAAGGAAAAGGAAACACAAAGTCCGAGCGCTTTCGTGATATATTCACATTATCAAGGAGGAACAGAAAATAGACGGAGATTACAAAGTACATGAGTTAAATAGAACAAGCAAAAAATTCACAATTGGCACCTCAAATTAAAGGCCTTAAAGCCCTCTAAAGATTTTTTCAATTGATAACATAATCTGTAGGCAGCTAAATTACCATTCAGAGAAAATTTCCTTGAGCTGCCGAATCTGCTGAGGACTTTTAATGTAAATATTGCGTTCAAAAATTTAGATGTAATTAAGAATTCATTGATTAAGAACTCCCCTTTAACTGAACATGGTTGTGTATATAAAATCCCTTGCACAATATGTAATAAATTTTACATTGGCCAAACTGGTAAGACCCTGGAGTTACGTATTAAACAGCATCAATACAGTATAAGAAGTGGCCAGGAATCTAACGCCATTTTCATTCACGTAAGAGATTCTAATCATCCCATTGATTGGAAAAATGCTTCCAAATTAAGGTTTAGTAAATCTATTGTTAGCAGAAATATATTGGAATCAAGTGTGATCAAGAATAATGCGGATTTGGTCCTTAATATTAGCCCTGGGTTGTACAAATTAGATTCGTACATTGTCAGTAAGCTGGCGATGGGCCTACTGTTTTCTTAACTGCATTTTTTGCCTCTTAATGGTTTGCCATGGTTAAATAAATAAATATTATTGTAAGAACTGTTAACATTCTTATGTGTCTATTTTAATTGTAATATTTCTTTCGTGTATTATCTTTTGTTGCTGGGTGGTTTATTGGATTTTTGAAGTGGGTTGCTGTTGGGAAAACAATTTTTTTTCCAGATTGTTTGTGGAAATTTTGTAATAATCTGTAAGACGATGGCAACTTTCCCTTTGTTTTCATTAATTTCGGGCCTCTTAATTTTTCCTACTTCAATAAATATGTTAATAACCATTATAATAATTTTTTTTGTTTTTTTGTACTGGTGTTTTGTCTAATTTCATCTGTATAGTAATTAAGCAGCCTACAGATTATGTTTTCTATTTGTTATCTACGTTATCTATTTGTTTCTCATTAAATTCTTGCCAATTAATTGCTTGTTTTAATTAAATATTATTGTTAATAACCATTATAATAATTTTTGTTCTCTGTATTGGTTTTCTTTTTGTCTAATTTCATCTATACAGTATATATTTTTTATATTCAGTAATTTAGCTGCCTACAGATTATGTTATCAATTGAAAAAATCTTTAGAGGGCTTTAAGGCCTTTAATTTGAGGTGCCAATTGTGAATTTTTTGCTTGTTCTATTTAACTCATGTACTTTGTAATCTCCGTCTATTTTCTGTTCCTCCTTGATAATGTGAATATATCACGAAAGCGCTCGGACTTTGTGTTTCCTTTTCCTTGTGGTTATTTGCTTATTAATAAGGTCACGTGTAATTTTGTGCCCAAAAAAATGTATACACACTTTAACAGCTGATAGCTCAATTGATGTTTCTTTCTTTCCAAGTTAAACCCATTAGAATTAATAATGGCAGTCAGACTAAGCTTTGAACAAAGGAAATTCATTCTAAAATGCTACTGGAAGTGTGAAAACGCAGTTGAAGTGCAAAGACAGTTTAGGAGGGAGTTTCAAACAGATCCACCAACGCGACTTACCATCACTCGAATTAGAGATAAGTTTGAAGCCGATGGAACTGTTCAGAATGTCCACAAGAGCGTTCCGGAAGACCACGGACATCGACAAGCCCCACAAAGCAAGAAAGAGTACTGGAAACGTATCACCAAAGT
>JAJOZX010012561.1:17500-101692 GCA_023014485.1 Bathynomus jamesi
CACAGTTGTACGGAAACTAACAATTTTAGCACTTTGCCCGAAATTCAACATAAGCTCAAATGGCTTGTTTACAACCAATTTTTTATAGTTATTGTCTGAATGATACATAGGTCACAAAAGAATAGAGAAATGAAAATAAATATAAATTGGAAACAAAAATAGATAAAAAAAATAAATTTACAAAATGATGCCTAAGTGATATATAGGTCACAAACGAAATAAACAAAGAAATAAACGCACAGATAAAAACAAAAATTGTAAGCGGAGCATACAAATTCAAGCTCAATTGGATAGTTTGCAATCAATTTAATAGATGATGCCGAAATGATATATATGTCACAGAGAGATAAAGAGATAAACCTAAAAAATAAATTGAAAAATAAATTGTAAGAGAAGCATACAAATTTATAAGGGAAAAATTACCAAAGGTTTTTATAGTTATTGTCTGAATCATACATAGGTCACAAAAGAATAAAAAAATACAAATAATTATAAATTGGAAAAAAAAAGATGCCTAAATGATATATAAAGAAATGTAAGAATATATAAGAGATATATAAGATATATAAGAAAATATATAAGCCATATATAAGAAATATATATATATATATATATAATACATAAGGGAAAAATTACCAAAGGTTTTTATAGTTGTCTGAATGATACATAGGTCACAAAAGAATAAGGAAATAAAAATAAATATAAATTGGAAAAAATTACAAAATGATGCCTAAATGATATATAAAGAAATATAAGAAAATATAAGAAATATATAAGAGATATATGCATACACATAAGAATACATACATACATACACACACACACACACACACACATATATATATATATATATATATATATATATATACACAGACATACATATATATATATATATATATATATACACACAGACATACAAATATATATATATATATACACAGACATACAAATATATATACACAGACATATACAAATATATATAAGAAATACACATACCACAATAAATTGAAAAATAAAATTGTAAGAGAAGCATACAAATTTATAAGGAAAAAAAAAAATTTACCAAAGGTTTAGCAACCTGCCCTTCTTGTCTAAATCCATTCTGAAGGAATTCAAAGCAACGGGATCGAGTTGAAACAGACCTTTGCTCATGTTAAAGTTATTTGTAAGTTGAATTATAGCAGACTCAAGAATATTTCTATTAACAATGTTGCTAGAGTGAAACAAAACTGAAGCATTATTCCAATCAATACAATGGGATAACTCTGACAAATGGACAAAAAGAGCACTGGACAACTGTCCCGTTCTAACAGAATGTTGATGCTGTTTTACACGCGTTTGCAAATCCTTTCCCGTCTGACCTATGTAAAAGGAATCACATTGTTTACACCCAATTTTATAGATAATAACCTTAACATGAGCAAAGGTCTGTTTCAACTGATCCCGTTGCTCTGAATTCCTTCAGAATGGATTTAAACAAGAAGGGCAGGTTGCTAAACCTTTGGTAAAAAAAACTTTTTTTCCTTATAAATTTGTATGCTTCTCTTACAATTTTATTTTTCAATTTATTGTTGTATGTGTATTTCTTATATATATATATAGGGTGAACCAAATGTAGGTGGACAGTAAATGATAACGTTTATTTTGAGAATACATATTTAATTTTTTTGTATACTATATACAAATAAATTTAAATAATTTAGTTATAATATTTAATATAATAAAACACAAACACCATAGTTATAATGAACACCATAGTTATAATATAATATAACACAAACCGTATTCAACCTACTGTCCACCTACTTTTGGTTCACCGTGTATATATATATATATATATATATATATATATATATATATATATATATATGTGTGTGTGTGTGTGTGTGTGTGTGTATTTCTTATGTGTATGCATATATCTCTCATATATTTCTTATATTTCTAATATATTTTCTGTTAATATTTCTTATATTTTCTTATATTTATTATCATTTAGGCATCATTTTGTAATTATTTCCAATTTATATTATTTTTATTTCTTTATTCTTTTGTGACCTATGCATCATTCAGACAATAACTATAAAAACCTTTGGTAATTTTTCCCTTATAAATTTGTATGCTTCTCTTACAATTTATTTTTCAATTTATTTTTTAGGTTTATTTCTTTATCTCTTTGTGACATATATATCATTTCGGCATCATCTATTAAATTGATTGTAAACTATCCAATTGAGCTTGAATTTGTATGCTCCGCTTACAATTTTTATGTTTTTATCTGTGTGTTTATTTCTTTATGTTTATTTCGTTTGTGACCTATATATCACTCAGGCATCACTTTGTAATTTTTTTTTATCTATTTTTGTTTCCAATTTATATTTATTTTCATTTCTTTATTCTTTTGTGACCTATGTATCATTCAGAGAATAACTATAAAAAATTGGTTGTAAACAAGCCATTTGAGCTTATGTTGAATTTCGGGCAAAGTGCTAAAATTGTTAGTTTTCCGTACAAATGTGTTTGCTCCTCCCACAATTTTTATTTCTATACTTACTATATATATATATATATTTTTTTTTTTTGTAACCTATATATAGACTTGAACTCCCTTTTCACTCCAGTTTTCCTGAGATGTCATTAGACGAAAGCGCTTGAGCACCACTCTGTGTTTCTTTTCCCTTCGTGGTTTTATTCATCATATATATATTATATTTTATATATATATATATATATTATATATACACACAGTGGTGGGCACCCTTAACCAAAAAGTTAACTTCGATAACGATAATCCGTTAACCCCAATTTTTAACTCCGATAACGATAATCCAATAATTTTACTACAAAGTTAACGTAAGTTAACTTTAATCCGTTAACGATAACTATTTCTTTACTAACATTTAAAAAAATCAAGGAAAAAAGCTTTAAAACCCATAGAAAATGTTTATTTATGCAAAATCCAACAATAAATAGGTATTTAACTATTTTTATCAAGTTTTGCAACTTTTTTGCTTAACTTTTTTTTTATTTTAAATAAAAAATGTACTGATTACATGTTTTGAAACCCTTGTAACCACTAACCATTAACTAAATTTTAATTTACCAGAGAATTATTATGGCGGGAACTGAAAGGTAAAATTAAATTTTAGGCACATTTATTAAAGACTGACACAATGTGCTGGTTGCCCTTCAGAAAGACCAACTTCTCAAAGTTAGGCCCAACTGCCAGTCTTGACCTCTTGGGCCTCCCCAACCTCCCCTTGCGAGATCTGGAAGCAGACTGAAGTTATATCGAGTTATCGGAAGTTAACTGGTCCGATAACGATAAATGGAAATTAACTTCCGTTAATAGTCCGTTAAAAAAAGTTAACTTCGTTAATTAACTGTTATCGGATTAACGCTTTAGTGCCCAACACTGTGTATATATATATATATATATATATATATATATATATATAAATTATATATATATTATTAATATATATATCATAGTAACAAATAGGATCAAAGAATGAACTATACTAATAGCTGACAACTGTTCATTATTCAATTCTGGAAACTCATTTATATTACAAAAGAATCCAGTTTCGCAAAGTAAATATGATAGAATAAATTTCGGTGATTAGTCTTTGGTGATCAGTTTTGATGATCAGTCTTTGGGTATATCCTACTTTGCATTTGTAGATAGAAATATTTTCATTAATTTCAGTCAATTTTGCATCATTTTTCAGTCAAGGTTTGTTTTGCCTGAGATCTAACACGATAAAAAGCTCCGTTCTTCATATATCTTGAGAATAACAAAGTACAGGGTGGGCCGTAAGTTTCCATACATAGGAAAAATAAACATTTTTTTATGGACAACCATTTTTATTTATATAATATGCTCTACATGGTTGCCATTGTTTTGAAAACATTTCAATACGTGTTCCCACTGTTGATGAACACGCATTAGCACAGTTGACGTTATGCTTGTAATGGCGTTGGTGATACGTTCCTTTAGATGATTTATGTCTCGTATCTTTTCCTGATACACCATGGCCTTCAAGTGCCCCCAAAGATAGAAATCAAGGGGGGTGAGATCTGGGGATCTGGGAGGCCACTCCACAGGACCACGCCGACCAATCCAAGCATCCGGAGACTGCTGCTGCTGATCCAAATACCGACGCACGTGAAGACCATAATTTAAATTTTCCTATGTATGGAAACTTACGGCCCACCCTGTACATAGTAAGGCTTCTTTCTGCAAGATTTCCCGCTTGCCTGATGATATATTTTTTATCCACATATTTTGACTCTAACTCAGAAATTTATAGGACGTATATTTATAGGACTGAAATCGAATCTGGATTACGCAAAAGTCGGTTCCTCTGCATAAGAAGTCATCACAGTTCATTAAAATTGGGTTCAGATTTGACAAACATAGGCGTATAATCACCATATAGGCTTTGATTGGTCATTTGTTTGTGTTAGAATTTCTCTCTTCCCCATATAATGAATTTACTTAAAAGACATTCTCGTTTGGATTCATGTCAAAAGTCATTGAAAATTGTGCTCTCTTCACAAACCTGACCATTCCCATTTCGATCCTCGCTCGAGAATGTAAAGAAATCCGTGAATGGGAATCTCAAATGGGGACAGTTCTGAACTCTCTCTCTCTCTCTCTCTCTCTCTCTCTCCTCTCTCTCTCTCTCTCGATCTCCTCTCTCTCTCTCTCTCGTCTCTCTCTCTCTCTCTCTCTCTCTCTCTCTCTCTCTCTCTCTCTCTCTCTCTCTCTCTCTCTCTCTCTTCTCTCTCTCTCTCTCTCTCTCTCTCTCTCTCTCTCTCTCTCTCTCTCTCTCCGAATATTCCTTTTCTCAATGTGGTCATTTCCACTTTTTCATAAAAAAAATAACCTTCAGTCTGCATTTGGATCACGGCTAGGGTTGGCGTTCAGCATTGTCCGGGACTGTCCCTCATTTAATAGTTCCTCATCACACAAATTGTACACGTGTCCAACCCCCCTTTTTTTTAGCAAGTTGAGTGATTTTAACATTAAAAACACTTTTATTTACCAAAAGATGCGAAATGGTTTATATTCATAGATATCGTTGAATTTGTGGGGGTAGCCAATTCTGATGTAACATGATTGGCGGACAATCACTACCGTGACATCAGAGCCAGGGCTGAGTAGAGTTTTCACAGATATTTCGGCTCGAGAACTGCTGAGGTGGTTGTGGAAAATTTGAAACAACCGAAATGTCATATACGAGTAAATACTACCGCCAACATTGAGTTAGTTTATGATCAGTGAATTATTCCGTTGAACCCGTCGGCTACGAGCTAGAAGCAGATGTGTTGCACTCTCCAGTTAACTAAAAAGATTAAAATCTATACGTGTACAACGTGAATTGGGAGAAAATTTACAACTGGATAAAGCTGCCGCCAAGATAAAGGCTGGGCATTCTGTAAAAGCTGTAATTCAACAGTTTCCATTGAATCTGTTCTGAGTATTCCTGAGTCAAATGGTCAAGTAAAGAGAGTTTCACACAATTTCAAAGTATCATGCGAGCTTTTTATCTTGCGTTTGCTGATAAATGTAGGAACATGTTGAAGGCAGCAAGGAGATAGAAATATAAGCTTATGCAGTGATAAGCAAAAGATTGTAGTCCTATGTGTATATATAACATATATTAGATAATTAAGAATAAGAATTGATCGGCTTTTTTTTTTTCATTTTACCATTACGTCATTTTATGGTGCCGCTCAGGGCAGGATGTCCCCCCTATATATATATATATTATATGCGCCTCGTGCGCCTCGGTGGTGTAGAGGTTAGTGTCGCTGACTACGAATCTATCAGCCCCGGGCTCGAGACCCGGTGACGGCAGCCGGCGCGCAGCAAAACTCAGCTGCTCATCCTTCCACACAATAAAGAAAGTGGTTGGTAGATAAATAGGTACCCTGGGTGGCCTAGTGGTTAAGACGCTGGGCTGCTGGTGGGGCGTGGTTTGGATTCCACGTTAAACTGTAGGTCTAAGGTGGAGTGAAAAGCTTGACCTTCGTCAGAATGAACAATTCGGGCGGAAGCTAACCAAAGGTAGGTTACACACAGACCGTCCCTGGAACAGGAGCTCTTCTGAGAAAATTAAATCCATTATAGTCCGAATAAACAATGGTGAATGGCAAATACTCAAGTTTTTCTTTTGCTTTTGCTAGTGACCCGTCGCCCACGTTGGGCCTTCCATCATGAAAAAGAAAAACTTTAGTATTTGCCATTTATCATTATTTATTTGGACTATAGTGGATTTAACTATCCCAGAAGAGTTCCTTGTTCCATGCACGGTCTGTGTGTAACGTAAAAGTTTCTCAGGGGACCATTCTGAGTTGTGGCATATATATATATATATATATATATATGAATAGAATCGACATAAGTTTTAAGGAACGTCTCTGCACACGAGGAGAGAGATAACGAATAAATGAAAAATGAGGCGAACCGCCCGGGAATCGAACCCGGGCCTTCCAATTGCCGGTTGGACGCGCTACCATTATGCTACGGACCTCGCTCAACAAATCGAAATTCTCCCACATAGGGAAAACCAATGCCCTGGGAGGGCACCCTCGCAATCGTGAATATGCGCATATAACTGCAATGACCGCGCAGTATATAAATGAATAGAAACGACATAAGTGTTAAGGAACGTCTCTGCACACGAGGAGGAGAGATAACGAATAAATTCATTTATATACTGCGCGGTCATTGCAGTTATATGCGCATATTCACGATTTGCGAGGGTGCCCTCTCAGGGCATTGGTTTCTGCCCTATGTGGGAGAATTTCGATTTGTGATTGAGCGAGGTCCGTGCATAATTGTAGCGCGTCCAACCGGCATTGGAAGGCCCTGGGTTCGATTCCCGGCGGTTCGCCTCATTTTTCATTTATTCGTTCTCTCTCCTCCTCGTGTGCAGAGACGTTCCTTAACACTTATGTCGTTTCTATTCATTTAATACTGCGCGGTCATTGCAGTTTATATGCGCATATTCACGATTTGCGAGGGTGCCCTCTCAGGGCATTGGTTTCTGCCCTATGTGGGAGAATTTCGATTTGTGATTGAGCGAGGTCCGTAGCATATGGTAGCGCGTCCAACCGGCAATTGGAAGGCCCTGGGTTCGAATCCCGAGCGTTCGCTCATTTTCATTTATTCGTTATCTCTCCTCCTCGTGTGCAGAGACGTTCCTTAACACTTATGTCGTTTCTATTCATTTATATACTGCGCGGTCATTGCAGTTATATGCATATATTATATATATAATATATATATATATATATATATATATATGCAAAGGGGAAAGTAGAAAGTAAACACGATTCTAAATATATTGTGTCCTTGATCATGTTATGTAAGATGGCCTTCACGAGTGCTTTGAAACATCTTCGTCCTAATATAACCTTTAAGTTTCATCAATTATTAAATCATAACAGAACTGTGCATTCGGCTTTATATGCGGATATGTGGATCTGAGGGTGTTTATTGGTGTGAAACATTTATTTATATATATTATATATATAATATATATATATATATATATATTATATATATACATACTGTATATATATATTATATATATATATATATATAATATATATATATATATATATGCTCAGCAACCACCCTCTAGAAACACAACCTAGGGACGACTGGGAAGGACGGGTGTGTTACTAAAACCTTCCCTGGTTCTCCCTTAATGTTTTTACTAAATTTGATGAAGCCGTTTAGGCGTGTATAAAACGACATAGAACATAAAAATCAATCAGACATCATCATCATCGTCCCCTACATATATAAAATAAATAAATAAATATATTATATATATATATATATATATATATATATATATATATATATATATATATATATATATGCACATGGCTGTTTCAGAGAGGAAAGTACATAAACCCCTCAAAATTCTGGAGGGGTTTTGGGGGGGGAAGGTTATGACATTTATGATATTTTCATAATATTTTATGGGATTTATGACATTTAGCAGGCATTAAATTTTCTATTTGAAATATAAAAGAAACTAAAAATATATTAAGCCTTCACTGTAGCTTGTAAATCTCTTTAATTAAAAGAAAAAAAAATATATTATATATATATATATATATATATATATATATATATATATATATATATTATATTTCATCTTTATCATGATAAAGTGTCGAAAAGTTGGAACCTTTTCACAAAATACTCATTTTTGCAAGGGTCTGTCGAAGAAAAATTACGAACGACACTCCTCAATTGCTCAACTGTTGCGCATTCGTTTATTTCAAAGGAGAAAAATTTATGCTTTTTTTCATATAAAATTTTAAAACGCTTGTCGCCTTCACAAGCAATACCTATTGATCGCTCTATCTATCTATCTAGAAATGTATCAACTACAATTTAGCATCTATTTATCTCTCTATATATCTATTTGGAAATGTATCAACTACAATTTAGCTATCTGTTTATCTATCTGGGAATGTATCAATTAAAACTTAGCAATCCATCTAGCTGGGAATGTATCAATTTAGGACTCCATCTTTCTGTCAATACCTAGTAATCGTTCTATCTACCTATAAATGTACCTATTACAATTTAGCAATCCATCTTTCTATCAATATCTCGTAATCGTTCTATCTATCTATCTATCTAGTAATCGTTTCCTCTATCTAGTAAAAGTTTTATCTATCTATATCTATCTAGTAAAAGTTTTATCTATCTATATCTATCTAGTAATCGTTTTATCTATCTATATCTATCTAGTAATCCTTCTATCTACAGAACATATTGCTGACAAAAGTAAATAGACACCTTTGTTTTTACCAAAATATTTTTATTTGACTTTGAAAGTCAGTAAATAATACCAAATTTATTGAATCAATAAATGCCAAAGGGGAAATGAACACGATTTTCATAGTATCGATTAAATTTATTTTTTAAATTTCTACAATCAAATCAAATTTAAAAAAAAAAACAAAGGTCTATTTAACTTTCATCAACCCTCTTTATGAACGATCCTATCTAACAATCTACCTATCTATACCTCAATTTATTTATGTATCTCTCTATCTATCTATCTATCTACTTGTCTATGTATCTATTTAGCATTCTGTTCATGTACCATGTATTTTGATATGTGTATAACCATTTCTCTCAATAATTACACAGCGAAATAATCGGAAATGGCTTCTGAACTTTTAATAAAGTTAATGGATTTGTGCTCAAAGTGTTTTGGTGGAATGTTTCACAGCTCTCTGTTGTTGTTGGAGTGAAAACACTTCTCTGTTATGACAGGAATCACCTTCCAATAAATTTACAGCTTAAGATCTTAGGGACTAATTTGCTGTTTACTCGGTGTAATTTATATATATAATATATATATATATATATATATTATATATATATATATATATTAGTGGTGGACAGGATATCCGCATCATTCTTAGCATCCGCATCCGCACTTCTGACTGCGGATGTTATGCGGATATTACCTCGAATAAATTATGCAATTTACAATTAAATTAGCTTATAAAGTAGCTCATTAGGCCCAGTCATGCACATTTCATGTAAAGTATTAATTATTAGTGAACAAACAAATATATAAACCTCAAAATATAAATAGCTGGTAACACAGAAAATTGAATGAAACTCTTTTCATTGAATTTTCTGTGGCTGAAACTTTTGAGAAAATTATTATTTTTATCATAATGAAAACATTAATATTAATTTTAATTCTTATGCATTGCCTGCCATAATAGTAATATCACGAAATTTGAAAAATTATGTCATTCATAATTCTACTGGGTGATCCAGATAAATGGGACCCATAAAAAAAAGCCAAATATTCTTAATATTTAATTCCTTTCATAAAAACTATATATCATTCGAAAGAGTAGAGTTACAAGTTTATTATGAAATATTTATTTTTTAAAAATGACTCCTTTCAAATGTGCTCCATTAGTTGCCAAGCATTCCAGTGTTCTCGCTTGTAAGTTCTGCATCACTTTTGCAAGAGTGTGCGGTGGTATGGCCTCTATCTCATTTGTGATGGCGGCCTTCAATTCTTGCAAGGTCGTTGGGTTATTTCTGTAGACCCTACTCTTTAAATATCCCCAGAGATAATAATCTAAGGGAGAAAAATCCAGAGACCTTGCGGGCCATTCAACGTCTCCAAATCTTGAGATTAACTCGCCTGGAAACGTTTGACGCAAAACTGCCATGCAGTTCCTCGTGGTATGGCAGGTAGCTCCGTCTTGTTGGAACCAGTGGTTTTCTAGACAAAGATCTCTTAATTTAGGAATAAGGAAATCGGTCAACATTTTTTCGTAGCGATCACCATTTACAGTGACCGTGTTTCCGGTGGAATCCTCGAAAAAGTACGGCCCTATGATCTGAGATGCAGTAAGACCACGCCAAACAGTTACACGCTGACTATGCAACAGGACTTCGGTAATATTCAATGGATTTTCTGTTGCCCAGAAACGACAATTTTGTTTGTTTACAGTTCCATTCAAGTGAAAATGGGCTTCGTCTGACATAATCAAAGTTGCTAGAAAATTGGTAGTGTCATTTACCTTCTGTTGGATCTATTGACAGAATTGTCGTCTTCGTGCGAAATCTCCATCGTTTAGTTGTTGCACTGTTTGAATTTTATATGGAAAGAACATTAAATTTTGCTTGAATATACCGTGTGTTGTTCCATATCCAACTCCTAACAGCTGAGAAGCACGTCTGATGCTTATGTTAGAATTATCCTGTACAATTTCATGAGTTCTGTTAATGATCTCGTCTATCCTTGCTGTGCGCACTCTTGTTGGTTTTCTTTTTCCAGTGCTGCCAGTTAGGGAAAAATTTCTGACACACCGACGGATTACTTTCTTAGAAGGTGATTTTGACATCTGAAAATTTGTCTTGAAAGATCTTTGAGCTGAAACTACACTTCTTCCATGCTCATAATATTGCTCAGTTATGAAACGCAGCTGTTCCACAGTCCATGCAGTCATCTTGAAGGGTTAGTTTTAACTAACACTTTTATTTTGTTTTGTATCTTATCTTGTCTTGTATTGTCAAAACCTATACAATCCTGTACAAACTTGTAACTATCCTCTTTCGAATGATGCGTATGATTTTATAAAAGGACTTATACTTTAAGAGTTACAGGGGTTTCTTTTGGGTCCCATTTCTCTGGATCACCCTATTATATTGATAGATTAACTAAATATCCGCATCCGCGGATATTGAAATTAAAGATCCGCATCCGCAGATGTTGAAAAACTGACATCCGGTCCACCACTAATTTTATATATATATATATATATATATATATATTATGAACTAACCCGCAGGAAAAAATGAAGCATCCACTGTGAGTACTTTGGAGTTTATTTCAACTCCCCTTCAGGAAAACTTCAGTTTTCCTGAAGGGGAGTTGAAATAAACTCCAAAGTACTCTACGTGGTTGTTTCACATTTTCCCGCGGGTTTTTCAAAATAAAGAAGTTCACGCGTTTAATGTGAATATCAGCCATATATATATATATATATATATATATATATATATATATATATATATATATATTAGTGATGTAGCGGATGTCATTTTTTTCACATCCGCGGATGCGGATGCGGATGAGGATGTTTGATTTCAACATCCGCGGATGCGGATATCTACATTTTCGTTATCTTTTAGGATATATTCCAGATTTGTTGTGTTTAACGTATATAATAAGTTATTATATAGAGAGAGCTGTAGCTATAATGTAGTATAATTGATTAATTGTACAATAATTGCTGTACTTTTCTCTGAACATATAAAATAATATCAAGCATCTAACTAATATAGAAATCAATTAGTGAATTCGTCTGCAAATAAATTCGTTATATTTTGTTGAGTTTCAGCCACAATTAGAAACCATAATTGTGTTACCAGGATGCGGGACGTGAACCCAACTCAAATGCACCCTACCGACCTCTTTCCCAACCTCCACCCTTATAGAAAGAGATCTTTAATTAGCTTGATAACTATTTATATTAAGTTTAAAGTTTTATTAGGCATATTTATAAATGAGTAATTAAAATAAAGTAAACTAAGATGTTCATCGTTTAATGTTCAAACTTAATTATAGGAAGGTTATGCTTAAGGAACATTAATTTTTTGCCTTTTCTGCTGCCAGTCTGTTTCTCTTTTCATCATATATTAATCCAGCACTGCTAAATAATCTCTCGCTTGGTACGTTTGTTGGAGGACAGGTAAATGTTTCCTTGCAAGTTTACTCAAGTATGGATAGATATTCTGCGTATTTTTCCACCAACTAATAGGATTGTCACATGCAGCCAGGCGTTTTTCTTGGTGATAGCTCTCGATCATTTTTACTACATCTTTTGACATCGCGTAGGTCTCGTCATTGCTGCTTGACTCAAGAAACTGAGAGACAGATTCTGTGATAGATTTGCTCGTTGAAGGTGTTGGTTCTGTCACTGAAACTTTTATTCTTTTGGTGGGTGGCGAAGCGACAGATTCAAGAGATTGAAGCTCTTCAACTGCTTTGCCAAGTGATGATTTAACTCGTTCTAATGTACTAGGTGAAAATAACTTAGCTTTGTAACGTGGATCTAAGTAGGTTGCAAGAGAGTAACTTCATACAAGAACAGCTTCTCGTCTTGTCGCTTGCATCACTTTTGCGCACAATGAACTAGTTCTATTAATATAGTAGAATTTGATAATTTCCGCTTATTAATGACGTTTTATCTCAACGGTCCACATCCGCACGACATCCGCAGTCCAAAGTGCGGATGCGGACGCGAGAAAATGTGCGGATGTTCCGCGGATGCGGATCCGGATGTGACCTACATCACTAATATATATATATATATATACTGTATATATATATATATTATATATATACACACACACACACGGAGAAAATACCTAAATTTTCTATTACTTAAATGCTCTATTTTTATATTTTAAGAATTAAAACTGTTGATGATTTTCATTAAATTAAAAACTAAATTACAACTAAATGATTAAAAATTAAAAAAAATTAAAATCGTTTTCGATGAGACGTCACTCGACTCCACCTCAATAAAAGGAAAATGTCAAAATCTATTTTTAGAACGAAAATTATATTTCGCAAAAGGACTTGCATGAAACATTTTAATTTTACGTTAAATGAAAATATAATTAGAATTTTTTTTTCATTTCTATCACACACACACACACACACTTATGGTGTCCCATAAGTCCTGTCTCATCGGAAAATTTATTTTAAATTAAATTAACAAAAGTAATACATTAAAACTAAAACAAATGTTCAAATTGATGTCTTGTTTTGGGACCTTTTTTTGTTGCAAGTAGAATAATAAGCAATGGCTAATATGGAAGTGAGTTACACTTCTGAGGAAAAGGCATCCCCTTTCCATATTAGCCATTGCGTGTTATTCTACTTGTAACAAAAAAAAAAAGGTCCCAAAACAAGACATCAATTTGAACATTTGTTTTAGTTCTAACGTATTTTACTTTTGTAAATTTAATTTAAAATAAATTTCCCTACGAGACCTGGCTTATGGGACACCCTGTATATATATATATATATATATATATATATATATATATATATATATATATATATATATATATATATATATATATTATATATATATATATATATTATATATATATATATATAGTCAAAAGTTCTAGCTATCTGATAAGTTCAACTCCTTTTAGAACGAATTCCCAATCATTACCAAAACTACACCAAATAACTGTAATGGGAAAAGTTACCATGGCAACTAAAAAGGATTAAAGTTCATGAAAGTGATCCATCTGCGTTCTTTCTAAATGTATAGCTGATAACTTTTGCAACAACCGATTATATATATATATATATATATATATTATATATATAATATATATATATATATATATATATATGGGAGGGAGGGGAGGGGCGACAAGCTTAACCTTCGTGAAATGAGGATTCCTCGAACGGAACATTTGAAAGGTTGAAAGGTGTGGTGTATATAATTTATATATATATATAGTGGCGCTCATAAGTATTCGTAGAGAGAAATATTTCAGTTATATATTCGTCCTTACTTTTTGTACCATGCATAGGATAGTTATGAAAAGTTTACCGTTCATTTGAAATAATGTAACAATTAAAAAAATTAGTTTAATTCCAACATATAATGTAAAACATCGAAAAATTTAAGGAAAATAAAAAAAGTTAAAATGTAAAACTTTCCGTACATTTATTTACAAAATTATTTAATACTTCGTGTGTCCACCGTAGGCTTCAAGAATGTAAAAATTTTATCGGTAGGTGGCTGTTTAATGATTAGAGACTGTTGGCAATTCTGAATTCTAGAATGCTCTCTTTGAATCTTCATGGAAGACGGATGAGTGTACGAGCCATTAGTAAGCAATGGATCGTCGTGGTAAAGAGCTGTCTACAGATCTTAAGAGATGCGTTGCTGCACACGAGTCTGGAAGGGTTATAGGAAGATTGGAGAAGAACTTCGAATTCCATTTACGACGATTGCTGTAGTTATAAAGATATGGGAAGGTTTTGGAACAATCAAAACTCTACCAAGGTGTGGACGACTTTGCGAGATTTCAGAATGTTCAGATAGACGGATTGAAACAATTGTTGCTGCGAATCCATGAGTGACTGCGGGTAATATTTGCAAACATTAAGACTGTCTAAGATCGATGTCCATCCCTTTACCATACGTCGTACATCGAGAAAGAATAGTCTTCATGGAAGAGTTGCAAGAAGAAAATCTCTGCTTCGAAAAGCTCACAATGAAGCTCGTTTAAAGTACGTCAAGGATAATTAAAATGATGGATTTGCATTCTGAAAGACGGTTCTCTGGAGACAAAAGACCAAAATTGAATTATTCGGGAACAACGAGCAACGGTTTGTTTGGCGAAAATCAAGTACTGCATTCGAGGAAAAAACATCCTTTCTTCGGCGAAACATGGTAGTGGTTGTTTTACCTCTTTGGGGATGCTTTAGTGCTTCTGTTTCCAGGAAAGCTCGTTGTCATCAATGGAATCTTAAATTCAAGGAAATATCAGGAACTTTTAGAAGGAAATGTATTGCCTTCAGTTCGAGAGTTGCGAATGGGTCGCAAGTGGGTACTGCAACAAAATAATGATCCACGACATAAAAAAGTAAGAGCACTACGAAATGACTTCGACAAAAGAATTTCAAGAGTCTCGAGTGGCACAGTCAAAGTCCAGATCCCAATTTAATCGAGAACTTATGGTTTGATTTGAAAAAAAAACCTGTCCACGAGAGAAACCCTTCGAATCTGAATGCATTGCAACAATTTTCTTTAGAAGAATGAACTAAAATTTCTAGTGAGAGATGTCGAAACGTTGTAGAAAAATACCCGAAACGAATCATCGAAGTCATTCAAGCCTGAGGTGAACACACAAAGTTTAAATAATTTTGAAAAATAAATGTACAAAAACGTTTGCATTTGAACTCTTTTATTTTCCTCAAATCTTTGATGTTTTACATTATATGTTAGAATTATACTAATTTTTTTATTTATTACATTATTTCAAATGAACGGTAAATTTTTCGTAACTAACCTCTGCGTGGTACAAAAGATAAGGACGAATATAACTGAAATATTTATCTGTGCAAATACTTTATGAGCGCCACTGTGTGTATATGTGTATGTATATCGGTATATATAATATATAAGCAATGAAAATGTTAACCAAAGCACGAGATAACAAAGCGACGAAATACACAAAAATGTCTTGTTTTCAGCCTTGAGTGATAAATGGCTCGAGTGGATAAATAATGTAACTGGCTCTCAAAAATTGTATCTCAAAACTCACCCAAATGTTGTGCCGATTCGGACAAAAATTTGAGGAAGTCTTTATTCAAACAGTTGTCGAAATATGATTATTTGACAATTTAACAAGTTTGTTATCGCCTGAATATATATATATATATATATATATATATATATATATATACATTCAACTGCAAAGAACACGCAGTATAAATAACGTAAAGAACGACGCTTGTATGAGATATTCCGCGCAAGACGAGAGAGAGAGAACGGAACAAATGAAAAAATGAGGTAACCACCTGGGAATCGAACCCGGGATCTTCCGATTGCCGGTCAGACGCGATACCATTACACCATGGACCTCACTCTTCCAAATGCCGTAATTCTTCTACATACTCGCAGAAACCAATGCCCCAAGGGGGCACCTCCCGCATGCCGTAACATTATATACATTCAACTGCAAAAACACGCAGTATAAATAACGTAAAGAACGACGCTTGTATAGGAGATATTCCGCGCAAGACGAGAGAGAGAGAACGGAACAAATGAAAAAATGAGGTAACCACCTGGGAATCGAACCCGGGATCTTCCGATTGCCGGTCAGACGCGATACCATTACACCATGGACCTCACTCTTCCAAATGCCGTAATTCTTCTACATACTCGCAGAAACCAATGCCCCAAGGGGGCACCTCCCGCATGCCGTAACATTATATACATTCAACTGCAAAGAACACGGAAGATCCCGGGTTCGATTCCCAGTGGTTACCTCATTTTTTCATTTGTTCCGTTCTCTCTCTCTCGTCTTGCGCGGAATATCTCCTATACAAGCGTCGTTCTTTACGTTATTTATACTGCGTGTTCTTTGCAGTTGAATGTATATAATGTTACGGCATGCGGGAGGTGCCCCCTTGGGCATTGGTTTCTGCGAGTATGTAGAAGAATTACGGCATTTGGAAGAGTGAGGTCCATGGTGTAATGGTATCGCGTCTGACCGGCAATCGGAAGATCCCGGGTTCGATTCCCAGGTGGTTACCTCATTTTTTCATTTGTTCCGTTCTCTCTCTCTCGTCTTGCGCGGAATATCTCCTATACAAGCGTCGTTCTTTACGTTATTTATACTGCGTGTTCTTTGCAGTTGAATGTATATAATGTTACGGCATGCGGCAGGTGCCCCCTTGGGGCATTGGTTTCTGCGAGTATGTAGAAGAATTACGGCATTTGGAAGAGTGAGGTCCATGGTGTAATGGTATCGCGTCTGACCGGCAATCGGAAGATCCCGGGTTCGATTCCCAGGTGGTTACCTCATTTTTTCATTTGTTCCGTTCTCTCTCTCTCGTCTTGCGCGGAATATCTCCTATACAAGCGTTGTTCTTTACGTTATTTATACTGCGTGTTCTTTGCAGTTGAATGTATATAATGTTACGGCATGCGGGAGGTGCCCCCTTGGGGCATTGGTTTTGCGAGTATGTAGAAGAATTACGGCATTTGGAAGAGTGAGGTCCATGGTGTAATGGTATCGCGTCTGACCGGCAATCGGAAGATCCCGGGTTCGATTCCCAGGTGGTTACCTCATTTTTTCATTTGTTCCGTTCTCTCTCTCTCGTCTTGCGCGGAATATCTCCTATACAAGCGTCGTTCTTTACGTTATTTATACTGCGTGTTCTTTGCAGTTGAATGTATATAATGTTACGGCATGCGGGAGGTGCCCCCTTGGGGCATTGGTTTCTGCGAGTATGTAGAAGAATTACGGCATTTGGAAGAGTGAGGTCCATGGTGTAATGGTATCGCGTCTGACCGGCAATCGGAAGATCCCGGGTTCGATTCCCAGGTGGTTACCTCATTTTTTCATTTGTTCCGTTCTCTCTCTCTCGTCTTGCGCGGAATATCTCCTATACAAGCGTCGTTCTTTACGATATATATATATATATATATATATATATATATATTATATTTTATTTTTTTATTGCTCTTTCAAACAATTTTAAATTTACAAATGAAATCGCATGAAACATCCTCAAAAAAACAACAACTTCAAAACGTAATAACAAAATTGTATAATTAATTATTCTTTAAATTTATAGTTAAATCTTTTTAAAAGAATTATGTGTACATCGTAATTTAAAATATTCAGTTTTGAAATATCCTTCAGCATTTGTACACAAATGTATCCGTACACTCTCCCCGCCCCCGAACATACACATTACACATACACACACACACACACACTCGTGCGAATCTTCGCATAAATGACGTATCGACTTTTTTAATTCAATACATCTAAAAAACTAATTTAACCCAACCTAACATTAGTGTCATCGAATCGAGAAGGGCGTCATAAATGTTTCAGACGCAACTGAGGGCTCGAATTGTAGTTTCTGTTAAGTCATTAAAGAGCTAGGTATTCGTTAATCTAGCTTAATTAACCTAACGTTAACTAATCTAACGTAGCCTTTCCTAATCTAATCATGACCAACGTATCTTTTTTTTTCCGACAATAAAAATGTTCCGAGAGTTTTTTCTAGAAATTTTTTTATGTTCCGAGGTACCAGAAGTGTTACCTCACAAAAAAAATATCTCACTACATCTGGGAATTATCACACACTCGACCACACTTATGCCCAGTTGCCTACACACACACACACATAATATATATATATATATATATATATATATATATATTATATATATATATATATATGCACTAAAATCACAAAATAACACGTGACCTTATTAATCAGCAAACAACCACAGGGAAAAGGAAACACACAGTCCGAGCGCTTTCGTGATATATTCACATTATCACGAAAGCGCTCGGACTTTGTGTTTCCTTTCCCCTGTGGTTGTTTGCTGATATATATATATATATATATACACGCTTGACCTTCGCGAAATGAGAAATCATCACGTGGAACCTTTGTAAGGTTGTAAGGTAAGGTTTTATATATATATATATATATATATATATATATATATATATATATATATATATATATATATATATATACACAGGGGTGCAGTGCCAATTTTATAGGTGCCGGAGCTCTGGTGGGCCTGACAAAAGCCTGCCATTTCCTATCCTGTTTCTATATATGCCACACGATGACTAAGTATTTCGTGTTTGCACTCACTAATTATCATAAAATAAATATAATTATCAAGCAAATAAAGAAAAAAGAGCAATCATGTATTTTATCAATTTAAGAAGTTAAAACTACTTAGTGCTTACCAAATACCACCAGTGGGAAGTTTCACAATAATTTCCACAAAGGGTCAGGCGTGATATGTTTTCGGGGGTCTGAAGCAACTCTTGTCCTGGTGTCATCTGCCGATCTGTGGTACCGCAGCCATGATATGGCATATGGCTCAGGATTCCACTGAACTAGAGGAGGTCCATGTAGTTTAACAAACATAAGCGCTGATACATGATTTATGAGAATTCTTGAGCGTGTTGTTGTTATTATCAAGTTCATGTGACTGAATCCCCTCTCACACTCGCAGTACTAATAGGAATAACTTGTGAACAGCTCAGTAATGGGTGTAAATCTTGGGGGATGCGGCGCCCATGATCTTCCACATAGTCTCTAAAGGCATTTAGTACAGAGTAAGAAGAAAGCTTAAACCTCTTACAGAGAGATGAGATTTCAGCTTCTCCGTAATTAGGTGGTATTTCATCAGGCCAGTAGTCTTTTTCAAGGACATACATTTCATTTAGCAGTGATTTATACATACTTTGAGGTTCAGAAGTTTGAGAACCTTTCATGGATGTTGTCGTGAACATACGGTGCTGCAAATTGTTCACAAGACTAGTAAGAAACTGTTGATAATTAATGGAGACAATTTTTTGTTGCTTGTTATGGTAATTCCTCCAAACTTCCTCTTGCAGAGGTGCCGGAGCGGCGCTCCGGCACGCTCCGGCAGCACTGCACCCCTGTGTATATATATATATATATATATATATATATATATATATATATATATATATATATATATATATATAGCGAGAACGGCACGATGAACTCCTCTCTATCTTTTAACTTTAATTTATCAAAGCGAAAGGAGAATCTGATGCAAAGAAAATAAAAAAAATCCCATCTTCTGTAATCAAAATGTGACATTAATTTTGAACATAATATTGAACCATTCTGACACGGAAGGTTTAGCATAAATTGAAAATGTTATAAAATGGCGCCTTGATATACATCTCTCTAAAGGCCCATTTTATTTATATATTGTTAAATATTTATATTATGATATACTTAGTATGATGAAAATGATTATGCATTGAAGTACAGTAACCTTATCATCATTGATGATGGGAGAAGGGAGATCCGAAACGTTTTGCGTACCTAATAATACAGTTCTTAGTACTGTTGTTGACAGTTATTTCGCGTTTCCCCTCTCTATAACTCTTACAGACAACCGAGTAAGAATGTACGACAGTATTGTACGTGCCTTAAAAAATCCAACTGACGTTATCCCTGACCCGAACTCCCAACAAACATCGTCTACAATTTGACTTTATTTCGCTGTAAAATACAGTATTATAAAGATGCGTTCACATTTCATAGTAAAACAACGGTCAATTTTCAAAACTTGTTCGCTGTATTCGGGGCGCTAAGTATTAATAACCAAATTAGGTTAACCTAAATTAACCAACCTAACCTCAAAAAAGTAGGTCGTATAAGAAAATCAGACTTATTTACATAATCTGACCTAATTGCGCCTCCGTCACCGGATCGAGACCCGGTGACGGCAGCCGGCGCGCAGCGAACCCCAGCTGTTCATCCTTCCACACAATAAAGAAAGTGGTTGGTAGATAAATGGGTACCGTGGGTGGCCTAGTGGTTAAGACGCTGGGCTGCTGGTGGGGCGTTGTTCGGATTCCACGTTAAACTGTAGGTCTAAGGTGAGAGTGAAAAGCTTGACCTTTGACAGAATGAACAATTCGGGCGAAAGGTAACCAAAAGTAATTGGTAAAAAAGGTGGTTACATATACACAGTATATTATTTATATAGCTATATATACACACACAGTATATATATATATATATATGTTTTTATATATATATATATATATATATATATATATGACCTACAGTACATAAAAATCGAATTGAAAAATCTTTAGTATTGTAAATAGGCCTATATCGGCATAAATTTCTTTCAATATTTCCAAATTGCCTGTAACGACATGAATAATTCAAAATTGCAACTTGTAACAATAAAAAAATAAAAAGGATCGCAAATTGTAGCTACAAGTATCTCATAAAATTTCCAAGACTACATTATAGGCCTATAATTCACCACCTTAAAGTTTAACTGTTAGCCAGTGAACAATAATAACTGACATAACTTCGACGTGAATGAAGTTCTTGCGCATTTGACAACTATTTTGTATTATTTTTTGTTTTAAGTCAACCTCGCCCGAATTTTTGTCGCTATACTCATTATGCATCTGACAGAAGTTTCTCTATTTCAAAAAAAAAAAAAAAAAAAAAAAATTACAAGAATTCAAATTTGTCAATTTTTAGCCATTAAGTTAGAGGTGAAAGTTGTTGTTTAACGAGGTAACGAAAATTACTAAAATTTAGGGTCTTTTTAAGGGGTGTTGTGGAGCTGTCACACGATAAAACGCGAAAAAAATAAATTCTACTCTAAATTTTGGGGGTTTACTCAATATTTGTTTCAATGGCGTGTATTCATTTATTTTTTCGCGAAAATTAATACCCATCAATTTTAAAAAACAGCACAACTCATATCAAGAAGGAAATACGTCGTCGTGGTCATGTTGTAACACCGCTCCCATCGATCACCGAAGTTAAACGACGTTGAATTTGGGTAGTAGTTGGATGGGTGACCCTCCTTCGCGACCAGATGATGTAGCGACCCGTGGTTCGGATTCCTCGTAAAGCTGTAGGTCTCTTCTGTTATATGACCTTAAATGTTGCGAAGGAGGTTAAATAAGCCCCATCATTAAATCTGAAGTTTTCTGAAGAAACAAATCGGTTGTTCGTGTACAGTAAAAAGGTGATAACAACAATGTTTGGGGTTATATAACCTCCTTCGTAACGGAAAATGTCACGTGACGGAGGGGACCTACAACTTTACATGAAATCAAAACTATCTAAGGGTCGATACATCATCTAAACGCGGATAACGATCACCAATCCAGCTACCGAACAAAACCAGTATGAAAATACAGTTTTAAAATACAAATGATAAAATTCGTTAAAAGAATAAATTGAAATAAATTATATAAAAAATTATAAAATAAATATAATTAATCACAATAACGAGAGCAGTAAATAGAACAAAAAGAATAACTGGGCAGATACTGAGAACCTTTAAACAAAGAAATAGGAATATAATGATTCCCTACTGAAAACATTGATCATACCCAAATTGGAATGCTGCTCGGTCCTAACATTCCCATATAAAAAGGAGATATTAGTCAGCTAGAAGGGATTCAGAGAAGCTTCACAGCCAAGATCAATGGGTGCAAAGACCTAAATTACTGGGAAAGGTTACGCGAATTAAACCTATATTCACTGGAAAGAAGGAGAGAGAGATACACCATTATTTACACTTGGAAAATAATGGAGAAACTAGTCCCTAATCTTACTCTGAACCCTGTAACCCCCCAAACAAAGGTGGAAAGTAGAAAATTAAAAGCGAGACAGAGAACATCCTCAACCGTGAAGGAAAATGGTTTTATTATGAGAGGACCAAGACTGTTTAACCAGCTACCGAAGGTACTAAGGAACACGAGTGGTGTTGCGGTGGACATCTTCAAAAGAAGATTAGACGCCTGGCTCAGAACAACCCCAGATGAACCGAGCGTACCTGGCAATGCGAGGTGGAGAGTACAAGAAACCAACTCTCTACTTCACCATGCCAACTCGAGAGAAGGGGCGACAAGTTTGACCTTCGTGAAATGAGGAATCATCGCACGGAACATTTCAAAGGTTGAAAGGTATAGAGGAAATTGCCTTAATAATATTACCTTTGGATTCGTTAGGAAATATGAGCATATAAATTTATATAAATTTCTGAAAAATTTTAAAATTTATAAAATAATTATATAAAGTTCATTATTTTTATATAAAAATAATTAATTTATATAAAAATATATGAAATTAATATAAATTTCTGAAGATCTTTAAAATCATTAAAAATATATTTTGGAAATTCCATTTCAATGAATATATATATTAGGATTTACGACTTTCGCTTTCTGCTGATTTCAAACATAATAAAAATGGTTTCCGTGAAATATCTTTGAAGGATTTCCTTGTCTTACTGTACCTAATATATACAGTACTATATATATACACAGTGAACCCTCGTCCAACGTGTGTTTGTCCAGCGCGAATTTGCTTATACACGGAAAAATAATGCGAACAATTATTTGCCGAAAGCGGAAAATTTGACTATACACAGTCCGCAAGCACCCTCAAATACAGTAGTACTGTACGCGTGCCAATGCGCGCTCTAGTGTTTTCTCCTACACTTTCCAACACTCCCGCATCTCCCTCCCTTTCGCGTCACCCCTCACATCACCCTGTGTTTCAGTCCCGCTAACGTGTTAAGTTCAGTGAAGTTGTGTTGGATTGTTTTTGCCGTATTTTGCCGTTGTTTTGCTATTACCCTTAGACAGCAGTATAGCACCAAAACGTAAAGCATCTGGGAGTGATAGTGAAGAGAAGAAAAGTCGTAAGGTTATGACATTAGCCGAAAAAATAAAGATTCTAGATAAGTCGCATGGTGGTATGAGCATAACATCACTTGGCCGCGAGTATCACGTGAATGAGTCTACCATACGCACCATCCGAAAGAGTGAAGAAAAGATACGTGCTATTTTCATTTAATATATTTTTATTTATCATATGTAAATATCATTATGTTTATGATTTTATTATGCTCTTATTTCATATACATTATAGGCAGGGAAATTCATTTATGTGTGAATAAAAAATCTACGTATCTAAGTATTAATGGGAGACTACGCGGCCGCGTTCACATATCCTCATTTATCCCATAAGGTATTAAATTTGTCCAACGCGGATTTACCTAACGCGCCGTTCTCGAGGAACCTAACCCCCGCTTTGGACGAGGGTTTACTATATATATATATATATATATATATATATATATATATATATATATATATATATACGCTGCAAACCACAAGGAAAAAGAAAAACGATTCCAAGGCCTTTCGTGTATTCAGAGCTACACATCGTTTTTCTTTTTCCTTGTGGGTTTGCAGCATTCATTCATTTCACGTGTTTAATTGTGAAATTCATCCCATATATATATATATATATATATATATATATATATATATATATATATATACTGTATATATATATTGGTATACCAGGACATGTATCACGATCAACACGATCAATTTTATTTCTAAGTTACGAAGGGCGTTATTATTATTATTATTATTATTATTTCAGACATTGCGAAAGGTATGCTCTCCATCTGACATTTTATCGATAATTAGTGTAGCATTAGAATAAGTTAGGTTAGATTAGGATTAGTTAGGTTATTAGAGTCGATGACATATCAACAGAGTCGTAAATATATTAAAAACTGATTATTATTTAGTTTCAATGTACATTTGTCAGAAACTTCTCGTACATTGTAATACACACACACACACACACCCACACCCACACACACACCTTGGTTTTGCTTCCGCCCGAATTGTTCATTCTGACGAAGGTCAAGCTTGTCACTCCAGCTTAGACCTACAGTTTAACATGGAATCCGAACCACGCCCCGCCAGCAATCCAGCGTCTCAACTACTAGGCTACACAGGTACCCATTTATCTACTAACCAATTTTTATTGTGTGGAAGGATGAACAGTTGGGTTTTGTTGCGCGCCGCCTGCTGTCACCGGGTCTTGATCCGGGGCGATGTATTTGTAGTCAGCAACGCGACGCTAACCACTACTCCACCGAGGCATATATATATATATATATATATATATATATATATATATATATATATATATATATATATATATATATATATATATATATATAGTATATGGGTGAACCTCAAGAATAACGTCAGAAACTCGTATTTATTTTAAATGTAAATAAAAAATGGTTGTGATTAGGATAGGTTGAAATAGGTCAGGTTAGGTTCAAATAATACAAGAAGTTCCAAAAATAATTTATTTAATTAATGAACAAGCTATTGATCACGAATAGTATTCAAAATACGAGTTTCTGACCTAACCTCAAACTTTTTCAACCTAACCCAAACTAACCTAAATGTCAACCTATTTCAACCTAACCTAACCTAACCTAACCACAACCATTTCTTTTTACATTTAAAATAAATACGAGTTACCGACGTCATTCTTAAGGTCTACCTATATTAAGAAGAAAGTTGCTAACTACAATGAAATGTTTATTTCCTTAGTCATCCCTTTAATTCCAGCTTCTATCACAATTTTCTATGATTTAAAGCCAAACTAAGAAATTTGAAATACGCATTGATAGTTTAATAAATCTATTTAAAAAAAAAATCAGCCAACTGAAACATTAAAATAATTATAGTAATTACATTACTCATGACAATGGATAGCAGAGGTTCACTGAAAACAAAGTCTATTTATAATTAGGGTTAGCAATTGCATTTAGCCAAGTTTTCCATCAAATAGTCCTCATCGATCACAAAAAACGTTTATTTAATGCATAACTTTTGAATCTTTTAAAAATTTATTATGCCAACAGTAACCTGATTTTATAAAAAATGTAAGCGGATCCCAGGTATCAGAGGTAGATTACTGTAATAAGTAACTTTTTGTATGTTATATAACTACTACCTATTATATGCGCAAGTAAAATACCAAAAACACAAGTCATTTAAATTAAATATTATATATCTAATGTACTTTAGTGGTGGTCACGCAAGTTATAAATAATAATTGATGCTGGTCACGGAAGCTATAGATAATTACATCCACATAATTCGTCAAAATTTCCTTGAAAAAATAAATACTAGCTACCAATGAGACATATTTCTTTTCTTATTTATTACCGTTGAAATGATAAAGTGCGTGAATTCGACCAATAACATAGAATTGGAAATGTTGTTCCAGTAATTTAGTCGAACTAATTTCAAAAGTATATATATATATATATAGGGTGATCGAAAAGTCTCTCCGCAGTAGTAATAAGATATTTACTTTATTGAAGTTAGATATTTTAATGAAAATTGTACGATATCGTGAAATCTTTAACAAAATATTGGCGAAGTCTAGGCTAGTCTAAGCTAAGTCTTGCTACATTACTTACTAGCTAAACAGGTAACAATGATATGTCATTAGTCTAGAGACCGGAAGTTCAGGCAAAATGCCATAAATGCCCTTTTTTGCCTATTTTACTCATTTTTGGGTGAAAATCCTTTTTTTCGATATGAAGAGCCTAATTTGCCTATTCCACCTGTTTTGAATGAAGAGTTTCGTTTTTTTTTACCAAATTATCACATTTAACAACTTCTAATGATTAATTGGCCACTCCACTTCTCCAGATGTCGTACATATGGCAGCACTGCATATTTGTTTTCAGTCACTGTTTGTTTGCATGAGTGAGCACGTGTGATAATGTCTAAAGTTAAAGCATCTTCTTCTAAGAAACTAAATGATTATGTTCAGCAATTTGGAGCAGTGTGTTCTCCACTGACGGCTCTATTTATTCTGTAAAGCTTGTGAAAAGGCAGTAAATTCAGAGAAGAAATACTTCGTGATCCAACATATAGAGACAGCTAAACACAAAAGTGCCGCTGACAACGGAAGCTTGGAGGAGAGCAGTCATGCCTACTTACTAACTACGTTGCTGGCTCCAGCCGTAAGTCACAATTTTCAATGGACTTGTGCAAAGCATTTGTTGATGCTGGCAGTCCCTTGTGGAAACTAGAAAATCCGTCTCTGAGAAAATTCTTGGAGAAGTATACAAATGAACGCATTCCTAGCGAGTCGTCATTAAGAAAGACCTATGTAGAAGACATCTATCGGATTGTTATTCAAAATATTAGAGATGGAGTTAAGAACAAGTACATTTGAGTATCAATAGAGGAGACAACCGATTCTGTTGGAAGGTTTGTTGCCAATGTAATAGTTGGAACTATGAAGAGTGACCAACCCTCAAAAATCTATTTGTTAGCATCAGAGCTACTTGATAAACAAACAGCTCAACTATTGCTCAGACTTTTACCAAATCACTTGCATTACTATGGCCTGAAGGAATAAAGCACAATAATGTTCTTCTCTTCATAACTGATGCAGCTCCATACATGAAAAAAGCAGCTGGGGCTTTAAAAATTCTTTTCCCCAGAATGCTACATCTCACGTGCTTAGCTCATGCACTCCACCGAGTTTCTGAAAAGGTACGAAGATTATTCTCTGATGTTGACAAGATGATTTCAAATGGAAAGAAGGTATTTCTCAAAGCTCCTTCACGAGTCCAGGTTTTCAAGGAAAAGGCACCGGGATTAGCACTGCCACCTCAGCCAGTACTGACAAGATGGGGAACTTGGATAAATGCCGCACTTTACTATTGTAAAAATTACAACACAGTACAGCGCATTGTAGAAAGTTTTGATGAAGAGGATGCATCGTCTATCAAGATTATGAAATCTCTCATGCAGAAGTCATTGCAAAATGATCTTGCATTCATTAATGCCAACTTTTCAAATTTACCACTTGCAATAACTTCACTGGAAAGAAACCAAACCTTGGTAATGCATTGGGCATTTTTATAAACGTAGTTGAGGAAATTAATCAAGTTTCGGTGCCACAGGTAAAATTGTCCAGCAGAAGTGTGAAAAAGTAATTTCAGGTAATGCTGACCTAGCTCAAATCAAGAACATTGCAAAAGTCCTTGAAGGAGATGGTGATGTAGACGTTTCAAATCTAAACTCAGAAATTATAGCATGTTTTAATTATGCACCAATCACATCAGTTGTTGTTGAAAGATCATTTTCCCTTCTTAAACACTTGCTAACTGATCGTAGACATAATCTAACGTTTGAAAATTTGGAAAAAATGCTTGTTGTAATGTGTAACCAATCAAATGAATAAAGCTATACTTCATAGATTTATTTAGCATTATTTTATTAATGTATGGAGATGTCTTACCTATAGTTTTAGCTCATGTTATTTAATGAATTTCGATTTAAAAATAAATGCCTTTTTTTGCCTATTTCCATGTTTTATTCTGCCTTTTTGCCTGCCTATTTCACTGTTTTTTAGTGCCTGAACTTCCGGTCTTTAGACTCATTACATTTATACAATTCTTATATCTTTTTATGTAAAATTTCAATAAAGTAAATATCTTATTACTACTGCGGAGAGACTTTTCGATCACCCTATATATATATATATATATATATATATATATAAGAGGAACGTAATTTATATGTTCTGTTTGTATTTGGGAGGGATCTACAATTGAGAAAAGATACAGAAAGAAAGAAAGTCGCGGAGCGTTACTAATTTTTAACAGGCAATGAAGCCATATTTATCGTTTAGAACGAGCACATACCATTTTACAGGAAAGAGAAATTATCGAAATACCAAATCATCGAAACTTAAAGTTTAACTTAGTTGGAAATGGGTCATTTCCTCTAAATGAAAATCATAGGATGGAAAAACGTTGAAAAAGTTTGCGGCGCCCGTGTGGACGGAAGAGCAGAGTGATACCTTCTGAAAGACGAACATTTCGAAAAACGGAACAAATTCTCGAAACACCGTAAATTTTTCACGAAAGCAAACTATTTTGACCAAAGCATTTCGACCTCCTCAAAGACGATGGAAACAAAGTGATTCAAATTAATCTAAACAAAACTAAGCTGACCTGACCTAACATAGGGTAACAACCGTGAAAAATCTGACCTAACCTATAACCCAACCCAACCCAACCCAACCCAACCCAACCCAACTTCTACTAACAAAGACGATTTCCAGAAGTGTCGTAGACCATAAAAACATAAAATCTTTATCGACGCCATTTTGAAAAGGAAAATTATATACTCTTAATTTTATAGTCTGAAGCATAATATTTCGGTCGGGAAGGGTGATTTTAAGTAAATTAATATAGTAACATAGATCTTATTGATTTTTATTAAACTTGTACAATTTCATCGATTTTTGATGATTTGGAACGACGATTACTTACATTTCTAAAATATGACGAAAATTCCGCCTCATTCTAAAATATGACGAAAATTCCGCCTCATTCTAAAATATGACGAAAATTCCGCCTCATTCTAAAATATGACGAAAATTCCGCCTCATTCTAAAATATGACGAAAATTCCGCCTCATTCTAAATATGACGAAAATTCCGCCTCATTCTAAAATATGACGAAAATTCCGCCTCATTCTAAAATATGACGAAAATTCCGCCTCATTCTAAAATATGACGAAAATTCCGCCTCATTCTAAAATATGACGAAAATTCCGCCTCATTCTAAAATATGACGAAAATTCCGCCTCATTCTAAAATATGACGAAAATTCCGCCTCATTCTAAAATATGACGAAAATTCCGCCTCATTCTAAAATATGACGAAAATTCCGCCTCATTCTAAAATATGACGAAAATTCCGCCTCATTCTAAAATATGACGAAAATTCCGCCTCATTCTAAATATGACGAAAATTCCGCCTCATTCTAAAATATGACGAAAATTCCGCCTCATTCTAAAATATGACGAAAATTCCGCCTCATTCTAAATATGACGAAAATTCCGCCTCATTCTAAAATATGACGAAAATTCCGCCTCATTCTAAAATATGACGAAAATTCCGCCTCATTCTAAAATATGACGCAAATTCCGCCTCATTCTAAAATATGACGCAAATTCCGCCTCATTCTAAAATATGACGCAAATTCCGCCTCATTCTAAAATATGACGAAAATTCCGCCTCATTCTAAAATATGACGAAAATTCCGCCTCATTCTAAAATATGACGAAAATTCCGCCTCATTCTAAAATATGACGAAAATTCCGCCTCATTCTAAAATATGACGAAAATTCCGCCTCATTCTAAAATATGACGAAAATTCCGCCTCATTCTAAAATATGACGAAAATTCCGCCTCATTCTAAAATATGACGAAAATTCCGCCTCATTCTAAAATATGACGAAAATTCCGCCTCATTCTAAAATATGACGAAAAATTCCGCCCTCATTCTAAAATATGACGAAAATTCCGCCTCATTCTAAAATATGACGAAAATTCCGCCTCATTCTAAAATATGACGAAAATTCCGCCTCATTCTAAAATATGACGAAAATTCCGCCTCATTCTAAAATATGACGAAAATTCCGCCTCATTCTAAAATATGACGAAAATTCCGCCTCATTCTAAAATATGACGAAAATTCCGCCTCATTCTAAAATATGACGAAAATTCCGCCTCATTCTAAAATATGACGAAAATTCCGCCTCATTCTCTCTCACTGTCTATCTACTACTCTATTTACATTAAAATGAGAGAATTCTTTACTATAATTATGACAAAGTGAAACTTTCTAACGGTTCATTTATTATACTTCTACACTTTAGCAATTATTTCTTCGTGCAATATTGTTAATAAAAAACATTTCCAAATGAAGACCAAACACATCTTTCGAAGATTGGGTTTCAGGCACTGACGTTACAGTTTTCTGCCCTCTTCTATAATTACGAATGGAATTAATTCGATTAATTAATTGGTATGACCAGTTAATTAATTGTAATGTAATAATATATTTTGTTTCTCTTCATTATAGCATAGTCTGTTTCAAATTTTAAGAGCTGTTTTTCAGTTTTACTGAACTTTTAAGCGAAGTGCCCGGAACTTGTGGAGGCGCGAGCGAGAAGAGCGTGTTTGGTTATTGTCTTTTTGTTATTTTTATTTATTTATTTTGCGCCTCATACTCTACAGGGTTCCCCTCTCAGTTAATTAACACCAAATTTGCGGAACATGTTTAAATCGGATGTCTGAGATCTGAAGAAACAAAATCTGCCGAATACGACTCTATTAACACAAGGGTAATTACTCACTCACTCGGGCTACGTCGCGTCGTGAACGATGTCATAGCACCGTCGATCAGCGAAGTTAATCGACTTTGGGTCTGGACTCTGGAGAGCAGTTGGATGGGAGACCGTCATATGGGTCCGGACTATGTAACGACCCCTGGTTCGGATCCCACGTAAAGCTATAGGTCCCCTCCATTATATGACCTTAGATGTTGCGAAGAAGATTAACCCTCTATCGCACAACTTTTTTGTAGGGTTAAGTCTAAATGCGTGTATTTGAAATGTTAAATAGATGCAACATGGTACCATAAAGGGTTAAACAACCTAACAAACAACAACAACAACTCACTGCCGACAGTGGAAACGAGGCGCGAGGTTGAAATATCCCAGTGCGCGCCCAATCTTTGTCAGTTCATTGTGTATATTATTTACCAAACGAGTTTTCCAAATTTTTCAATTTCTAGTATATCTTTTTCTCTGTATTTGGGTGCAAATAGGTAAGAAATGGATAGGAGAATGTGCAGATTAATATGTGCATAAGTTTTAGTTGGTGTTTGAATAAATAGAGGCCTATGATCTTAGATGTGGCTCCACATGGTACTGAATGCAGTAGTGAAATTTTGAAAATGGCTATTGGGTCCACGATCGACACTCGAGGTCGATGCCAGGCCCAAGAGCTCGATAGCAGGCACGGCGAAATATTCAGTATGATAAAAATTAAAATAGGGGTCGATGACAGGCCCAGGTAGTTTAAAATAAAATAAGAGCTTCATTTACACAGGGATCAATGGCGGGACATCCACAGCCTTCTAGCTATGTTTAGGTGTAAACTGATTTATAAAACTATTTTTGATGAAGTTACACAGCCGACTGGGCACATTACGTATATATATATATATATATATACAGTATATATATATATATATATATATATATATATACAGGGTGGGCGGAAAGTAGCTCCCTATTTTGGATTGGTAAAAAATACGTATATTATCCATTTATTTCAGAAGAAATAATATGAAAAGGTAGGCATACATGGTAGGTTTTCTCTAAAATTCAATGTGGGCTCCAACTCTTTCCACCAGCTTCTGGAGCCGCCCAGGAATGGCGTCCACTGACTTTAGCAGGAACTCCGGCGGGATGGAGGACTGACTTCCCGAATTCGGTCCTCCAGTTCTTCCAATGTCCTCGGTTTGGTGCGGTAGACTTCTTCCTTTACCCACCCCCAAAGAAGAAGTCGCACGGTTACCGCTGAAAAACGGCAGAATCGGTTCAGTGTAACGGTGTGGTGTGGTATGACCTCAGATCAGTTTGTGGCCCGTTCCTTCTGCGCAACACCATGAATGCTGAGCGGGTACCTTGCTATGTTGCGAAACGAGGTCTGGCCGGTTGTCAGCACATGGGAGAACATCGACGATCTGATATTTATGCAAGATGGCGCCCCTCCGCACTTCGCTCTTGTTGTCCGTGAGTGGCTGATGCCCACTTCCTGGGCGTTGGATGGGTCGTCGTGGTCCACATCAATGGCCAGCCAGGAGCCCCGACTTGACACCGTGCGACTTCTTTCTTTGGGGGTGGGTAAAGGAAGAAGTCTACCGCACCAAACCGAGGACATTGGAAGAACTGGAGGACCGAATTCGGGAAGTCATGTCCTCCATCCCGCCGGAGTTCCTGCTAAAGTCAGTGGACGCCATTCCTGGGCGGCTCCAGAAGCTGGTGGAAAGAGTTGGAGCCCACATTGAATTTCAGAGAAAACCTACCATGTATGCCTACCTTTTCATATTATTTCTTCTGAAATAAATGGATAATATACGTATTTTTTTACCAATCCAAAATAGGGAGCTACTTTCCGCCCACCCTGTGTATATACTGTATATATATAGTGCGTCCGTAAAGTCATGGTGGGATTTTAAATAGCTATATTATTGCAACGAAACATGATAATGAGATGAAAAAAAGGCAAATTGAAGAACAACTCTAAAATAATAACTTTATTTAACGTAGTTCGATATGGGCTCCTCTGGTAGCCCTGCAGACATCTAGGCGGTGATTCAATTCCAGCCACACACGCCCAAGAACATCAGGAGTGACGGATGCGATAGCTTCCGTGATTCGCTCGTGCAAGTGATGAATATCCCTAATGGGTACACTGTACACGCTTTGCTTGACGTAACCCCACAAATAAAAGTCCAAAGGTGTCAGGTCCGGATAGCGTGGAGGCCATGGCTTCCATCCTCCTCTTCCTATCCATCTCTGTGGAAATTTTTCATTAAGGAATTCTCGAACAACGTTGGCATAGTGCTGAAAGATGACATTATTGTCAATAAATTGGGGTACTGCAAAATGTTCCAACATAGCGAGGTAGTTGTGTGACGTCACAGTGGGTTCCGCGAAGAAAAATGGGCCAATCACTCGATCTCGTGCTAGAGCACACCACACATTAACTTTCGGGCTATTACGCTCATGTTCAACATAGGCATGTGGACAGCCTAGACTAACTACGAGATAAAGGTTAAGCTTAGCCTAGACTAACTACAAGATACAACTTTGAGAGTTGTTCTTCAATTTGGCATTGTTTCATCTCATTATCATGTTTCGTTGCAATAATATAGCTATTTAAAATCCCACCATGACTTTACGGACACACTGTGTATATATATCAGTATTCCATTTTTGGTTCCGGTCTCAAATTCGCTCATGACCTTGAAGATACCATTAAGTTAGAAACCTTTATGAGGAATATCGAGTATCTGTGATGCCATTATGATAAAAAGACAGCGCTATGTGCCAGTTTTGAAAGAAAAATTAAAATATAGCAAAAACCTTATTAATAGTGAAAAGTGAATGCATAGCGACATACCAAAATATTAGAATATCTTGTCAGATATTACACAAAAAATAAAATAAATTCATTGTTTATTGGGTACTGCTAATATATTAAACCTTCATCAAAGACTTCTTAACTCTGCGTCTTAGTATTTAGTTGGTCATGGTAGTACACTAGACGCCGGATATTGTCTCGCCGCTCATAGTGTCTCAAAACTAGGAAACAGTTACTTTTACATGGTAATTGCTATGGATAGTGTGTCTCTGATTACGCTTATAGTGTCTCTTTTCAGCTAGTATAGTCTACTTGGCAGCTCTAGTTTACACTTGTATTTGTGATGCAGTGCTGTTTACAGGCTTACTAGATGGCCATGGAAGGAAAATGTTTTGTTTTAATGTAAAATGAACGTAGTTTTGATGTTTCAGTTCAATTGTAAAAACAATTTTAATGAGAAATTGCATAATAAAGGTGTTTATGTTGTAAATATATTGATATATACAGTACATATTCACTATTTTTAACTTTGCAACCCTCGAGACCAAATTGTGAATATAGTGTCTCATCGGATAGTGTCCTCTTTTGGCTTGGCACCGAGTGGGACACTATAAACGGCGTCTACTGTACTTCAATTTCATGAGCATCAAACCACACATATATTGCACGAGTCGCATGAGCTGGAGGCAGGTCATGTCGAAAAATAAATGATTCGTCTCCATACAGCTGCTCTGCAGACTCCAACATGAAGCATTCTAAGATTTTTTGACAATTGACTATTGACAGTTCTATTTTACAAATGCACGTGACCCCACACCATTTGCATTCATGCAACCCCACACAGACACTCGCCTTCATGAAATGGGATTTCGGTCACGAAAACCGAAAATTAAGCCGATGTTAAATGCGAAGCAAAAGAAAAGACGACTATTCCGGCGCGAAGAAACAGTTGCGTGGCCTATAAACGAGTGGAAAAAAACTGCTTTTTTCAGACGAATCAAAATTTTGTTTATCATTTGGTAACGGGAGTCGCGAGTTTGGTAAAGAAAGTCTGAAATGTATCATGAAAGCTGCCTGAAGCGATCGGTCAAATTTACGGCGAGTGCATATCGCGTTTACAGAGAAGGGGAGATATTTTTTATCACACAACGAATGTCGGTGGATGAAATCCGTAGATTCCCCCCCCCCCGACTTTCCATTAATGTTTGTACACACATTTCAATTTTATTTACTGAAAGTTTTGTAATCTATTTATATAAATTCTAAACACTCATTCGTAAGTTACATGGATGGAGAAGCTCCTCTTCAAGGTTTTTAATAAAATTACACATAAACTGTGTAGAAACAATGCTCAATTTGAAAGGCCGTGGAATAATTTTTTAAACAAAAATGTTTTATTCAGAAAAAAAATACAAGCGACAATATTATATTATTTTTCTGTACAATTTAGATATTTCCCCGTGGGTGTGGGTGTGTATCAAGAATTTATTTTAGTGTTTAGTTGCGAAATTTATCCCGTATGGACAAATTAAACCTTTAATGTCGGTGATCTGTATGGGTGAAATAAACTTAACAGTGATACTTTATAATATTTATAAAGTATTACTGTTAAGTAATGCAAGAATTTCACTCAAAAGCTGTGTAAATGTTTATACTTCCATGGAATGATTACTGCTTCCGTGGCCAGGGCCCCTCCGAGTGTGCTGAGCGCATCACGGAGGTGATTCTCTCGGGCATGGAGGTGTACATTTCCATATTCTACAGTATTCCTACTGCTAGTGCAAATCAAACCTTGGTTTAACTTTACTTGTTCTAATGCTATCCGCAACAGAGAGGAGGCTTTGAGAAGTTACCGTCGCCATCCAACTCCTTACTCTCACTTAACTTACATTTCTGCCCGGAATCGGGCAAAATCTATTCTTTGACTCGCCAAAGATTCCTTCATCAACAAAAATGTGAAACACCAATCTCATTCTAATTCTTCTCGCTCTTTCTGGCGTCTAGCCAAGAACCTCTCCACCAATTTACTACAACTTTTTTCCCTCCTCTTTTTCCATTCTAACGGTTCAGTTGCAGTCTCTTCTCCTGATAAAGCTGAACTCTTCGTTCAAACTTTCGCCTCTAACTCAACTCTGGACGATTCCGTGCTGTTCCTGCATCATCTCCTTCCTCTCTGGGTTCAGCTCTAGGAAGGCGTACGGTCCTGATGGTGTTCCTCCTGTTGTTCTCAAGAACTGTGCTTCCGTACTGACACCCTGCCTAGGTAAACTCTTTCGTCTATGTTTTTCATCTGGTACTTTTCCTTCCTGCTGAAGTTCCCTTTCATTCAGCCTGTCCCAAAGAACGGTGACCGCTATCAACCCTCCAACTATCATCCAATTGCTTCGATTTCTTGCCTATCTATTCTTAATCTATCCTTAATAGGAAGATTCTCAAATACCTTGTACTCAAAATCTTATTTCAGATCGTCGGTATGGGTTCCGGAAAGGTCGCTCTACTAGCGATCTTCTTGCATATATCTGTGAAAAGATCACCTATACTCTCTTTCTAAAACAGCTTCTAAGAGGTTAGGTGTGCTGTATCGGCTCCGCAGTTTCTTCACTCCCATTCAGTTGCTGTCTCTGTACGTGGGTCTTGTCCGCCCCTGTATGGAATACACTTCTCATGTGTGGAGTGGAGTGGCTCAACTCGCACAGCTCTACTTGAGATGGAATCAAAGGCTTTTCGTCTCATCAATTCCCTTGCTCTTACTGACTCTTTAACCTCTCTTTTCGCAGGAATGGTGCCTTTCTCTAATCTCTATCTTTACTATCGTATTATAACGGACACTGTTCTTCTGAATTCTCTAACTGCATGCCTCCTCCTTTAAGGAAGGAAAGCACGCAGTACCCGACTTTGGACACATTCAAATTTCTTTTCTGTCCAGCTCTCTTATGCAAGGGTTAATCGGTATTTTCAATCGTTCATTTACTCAACCGGTCAACACTGGAACAATCTTCCTCAATCCATCTTTCCCCCTCTCTATGACCTCCAATCTTCCAAACAGTGTGTCCAGATATCGCGAAAACCTTGAACCTTGATTTTGGCTCTCTTCTTCCTCTATTGGGGTGGGACGGTTTTGCGGGCGTTCGCTCTTGGCCCCTCCTTCCTGCATAATATATATATATGAAATAAAATGAATGAATGATACAAACCCACAAAGAAAAAGAAAAATGATTCCGAGGCCTTTCGTGTATTCAGAAGTACACCTCGTCAGGGAATTCCCTGACGAGGTGTACTTCTGAATACACGAAAGGTCTTGGAATAATTTTTCTTTTTCCTTGTGGGTTTGCATTTTATATATATATATATATATATATATATATATATATATCCCCGCAAGGGGGTTCTAAGCTCGTGCTCTTGAGTGCTCTTTGTGCTCGTTTGTACGTGCTTGTTCCTGGAGGTTTCACGTGCGCCCTCCCGGCCCTAGCACCCAAGGATGATGGGGCTCGACCCTGCAGTCCTTGGTCTTTTTCCACTTCGACTGTCCCCTCCACCCTTTCTTTTTCCTCTGTCTTTCCTCTCCCTTTTTCTTTTTTTTCCGCTGAGATATGCCCTTTTAAATAGAGGCGAATCGGTTCTTCCTGAACTTAAAAAAAATATATAATATATATATATATATATATATATCATCACCTCGATGGTATAGTGGTTAGCGTCGCTGACTACGAATCTATTGGCCCCGAGATCGAGACCCGGTGACGGCAGGCAGCAAAACCCAGCTGTTCATCCTTCCACACAATAATGGTAGATAAATGGGTACCCGAGGTAGCCTTGTGGTTAAGACGCTGGGCTGGTGGTGGGGCGTGGTTCGGATTCCACGCTAAATTGTAGGTCTAAGGTGGAGTGACAAGCTCGACCTTCGTCAAAATGAACAATTCGGGCAGAAACAAAACCAAGGTTATCCATATATATATATATATATATATATATATATATATACCATTTATAAAGCCAAATCTAAGTTAATTACCTTTACTAAATTGACTTATCAATTTAACATCGCTTTTCTTAACAATAATCTTAATACAAAATCATGAGGTAATTATAAATTTTCACTTACGAGCCACGTTTTTGTGGATTTTGATGAACAAAATTGAGGAAAACGTTTCGAAACGTATTCAATATTTTTTTTCTTTATTACTATCAGCCGAATTTCTACTCTCTACTCGAAAGTGCAATGAAAAATTTAACGTAGCCGTATTGAGAGAGAGAGAGAGAGAGAGAGAGAGAGAGAGAGAGAGAGAGAGAGAGAGAAGTACACTTTAACTGAACCTTTTAACAGACGTTTCGATGCACATTTTGTACATCCATTTTTGTACATTTCAAATGTATAATTCAAAATATTGTCAACGGGTTTGGTGATAAGTTTCAATTAAAACGTATAACGAAACTAGTAATAAAGAAATAGGAATTATATGTTTCAGGTGAAACGTATTCAAGGCAAACAGTGAATGTGCTTCACTTATACACTTGAAAGGCTACAAAATTAAGACAGTGTAGAACGAAACGTTTTTAACGGGATTTACAGCTAAAGTATAAGAAAAGACGAGGTATATTTCTTCGAAACGTCAAAACAAGCACAAAAATTATGCCATTTTTGTACTAAACCTCCGAAAACAATATTAAAAAAAAATAATGTACAGGGTAATCCAAACTGGTGTTCCCAGAAATAACTTTTTGCATAAATATATAGGGGTGAATAACCATGTCGGGTCACCCTGTATTTTGGTTCAGCTCCGTTATAATAAATTAAATTATACTGTAATATTACAGTAACATTTAAGCGTAATTATGTAATTCATTTCCCACATTTAATACACTTATCCTAAAAAATTTTCCTGAGGATGTCATTAGACGAAAGCGCTTGAGCACCATTTTGTGTTTCCTTTCCTTCGTGGTTTTATTCATATATATATATATATATATATATTAATCTGGCTTACCTTCCGTGGACGATTCCATAGAAGTGTTTTATGCATTAATTACGACTGCGACGTATTGAAAGGAACTTTTTCGCAATTTTGTAAATTTTTTTTTTTTAATTCAAACTTTTGTGAAGAGTCTCGCAGGAAAAGAAGTTATTATAAAAAATGGGAAATATGAAGAAAGAAATAATAATAATAATAATAATAATAATAATAATAATAATAATAATAATAATAATAATCACTCGTCATCAATCTGATTAATTACATCAAAACAGCAACAACCAAAACAGCAACATCACCACCTTGAACGATAATGAACAAATGTGATGCATTATATGTTGTATACTTGAAAACAGCGTTAATTGCCTCCATATCTTTCGCGCGCGAATTTACCGACCGCCGCTTTCAATTCACTTTGTAATGTGTCAATCTTTCGACAAATGAATAGGATCTGCTTTAATCCGAGTTGAGCGCAGGATTCACAATCGCTTTATGAAGATTAATTTATGGAGGACACTCGACACAGTTTGGGAACGATACCGTTTCGGAGAGACGTTTTCTAGTGTGCAACACCCACCAGGATTTCGTATACATACATGTAGATATTAATCGACTATCAGGAATCGTAGTACCCTATCTCTCTATCTATCTATAGAAAACTTTCTTGATTCTAACATTGGTGTTCTTCCACTTTCCCGCGTTAAATTAATTTACGGTTAACTAAATGCCTGGTTAGGTCAACTGTACGCTTTTGACATTGGTTAGGTTAAATTGTGATATTTTTGTTAGTTTGTTTTTTGGCATTTCATGGAGTGTAATACCGGTACTGTAACCAATGTGAGGTAGCATTAATAAAATAAAACATTTTTAATATACTATTATAGATTATACGTTCATTTTAACAGTTTTTATATGTTATACATGAAAGTTAATACTTATTAAAAATATAAAGATACTTAGTTTATTTTTCATTTGCTAACCTCCTCGCGATCCCCGTTCAGAAGGTCTTGCAACTCGCAATTTAAGAAACGACACTTTACAGATTTGTCGAAGGCGTCTGATGGAGTTAATCATAATATAATTCGTTAATGAAAAAATTAACTGAAATTAGAATTTTGAAAGTTAATATAAACTGCATTGTATGCTTTAAAAGAACGAGAAAATATAGGACAATTTAAATCTTTTGTCTTATGACAAAATAATAAAAAAAATGGAGTAAGACAAGGTAGAGCATTACCACCCATTTTTATTTTAATGTTTATATAGATAAAACTAATTAATGCTATTTCTTCCATAAATTGACCACCCTATTACGTCCTAGTACCGATAACTTCAGGGAAATATTTTAACAAGTCATTTAAACAAGATTAATTTCTTCGAAGCCCGTGTTGACTATTTAATGAGATTATTACAGGCGCCTCGGTGGTGTAGTGGTTAGCGTCGCTGACTACGAATCCATCGGCCCCGGGTTCGGCAGCCGGCGCGCAGCAAAACCCAGCTGTTCATCCTTCCACACAATAAAGAAAGTGGTTGATAGATAAATGGGTACCCTAGGTACCCTAGGTGGCCTAGTGGTTAAGACGCTGGGCTGTTGATGGGGCGTGGTTCGGATTCCACGTTAAACTGTAGGTCTAAGGTGGAGTGAAAAGTTTGACCTTCGTCAGAATGAATAATAATTCGGGCGGAAGTTAACCAAAGGTTAAGGTTATATATTAATTAACAAAACGTTTAAACACTGCCGTCAAGATCAATCAGAGATGACGTCATCAGAAATCCACCATATGGGATCTAAATTTTGGTAAAATCCCACTACATATTGAAGCAAGTCCTAAAATCTTATTGGAAGTAAAATTTGGTTGGTTGAAACCGTGGCATAGATTTAGTGTTATATATACTGTATATATTAAGATGTGGTATTTTAATTCATGAAAGGTATAGGTGAATTTTGACAATTTAGCTAATGCGAATTCGATGTATCTTTTCAGAGGTAGTTTTTCACTTACATTCACCCCTGATATACAGTATATATATTTTTTTATCTCTGATGATCTATTCTAATCTATACTATAATAAGAGAGCTGTCCGTCCGTCTGTCTGTCTGTCTGTCCGTCCGTCACACTTTCAGAAATTGTTAGAAAAAATTGTGAGAAAAAAATTCAGAAATTGTAAAAAAATTCAGAAATTGTATTACGGCGGCAATGTGAAGCTCAAGATTTTCATGACTGTGTTCTTTTCTGTAGTTTAGCAATGGGAGAAGGGTGAGGGTGGGGGGAAGGGTGGGGGTGGGCGGAAGGGTGGGGGTGGGGGTAATGGGGGATGGGTGTGGTAATGGGAGGGGTGGGGGTAATGGGGGAGGGGGTTAGCCCCCAAGTTGCATGAATGGGGGTGAGGAGGTTTTGGGAGATACCAGATTCAGAAATGTTGAAAAAAATGTGAAGCTCAAAATTTTAATGGGTGGGTTTTTTTCTGTAGTTTAGCCTGTCTAACCGTCAGCGAAGCGACGGGAACTGTACTAGTAATAATAATAATAATCTATACTATAATAAGAGAGCTGTCCGTCTGTCCGTCACACTTTCAGAAATTGTGAGAAAAAAATTCAGAAATTGTAAAAAAAATTCAGAAATTGTATTACGGGCGGCTATGTGAAGCTCAAGATTTTCATGACTGTTCTTTTCTGTAGTTTAGCAATGGGGGAAGGGTGGGGGTGGGGGTAATAGGGATGGGTGTGGTAATGGGGAGGGGTGGGGGTAATGGGGGAGGGGGTTAGCCGCCAAGTTGCATGAATGGGGTGAGGAGGTTTTGGGAGATACCAGATTCAGAAATGTTGACACAATGTGAAGCTCAAAATTTTCACGGCTGGGTTCTTTTTTTGTAGTTTAGCCTGTCTAACAGCCAGCGAAGCGGCGGGAACTGTACTAGTAATAATAACATATATATATATATATATATATATATATTAAATTTTTGTTTTCCATTTGTTATGATTAGATTTGAGGTTTGATAGGTTTTGCTATAATTTATTTGTAGTCAGCCAGTTATAAATACGAATGAATTCCTGTCTGTTCTTTCTTGTAGAAAGTCGTTATCAGGTGTGAGGAGTACGTATGCCATTTGCATATTGAAAACTAGTTACATAGTGGCAATCATCGATATAACAAAAATAGAAAGGGGTCCCAATTTCAAACCCTGATGTACTCCGTCTGTGATTCATTGAAAATCTAATTCATGTTCATTAATAATAATAATCTATATATTATAATAAGAGAGCTGTCCGTCTGTCCGTCACACTTTCAGAAATTGTGAGAAAAAATTGTGAGAAAAAAATTCAGAAATTGTAAAATAAATTCAGAAATTGTATTACGGGCGGCAATGTGAAGCTCAAGATTTTCATGACTGTTCTTTTCTGTAGTTTAGCAATGGGAGAAGGGTGGGGGTGGGGGTAATGGGGAATGGGTGGGGTAATGGGGAGGGAGGGGGTTAGTCCCCAAGTTGCATGAATGGGGGTGAGGAGGTTTTGGGAGATACCAGATTCAGAAATGTTGACACAATGTGAAGCTCAAAATTTTCACGGCTGGGTTCTTTTTTTGTAGTTTAGCCTGTCTAACCGTCAGCGAAGCGGTGGGAACTGTACTAGTAATAATAATAATAACACTGGTCAACAAAGATTTTTCATCAGAGTAAAATTTGTGGTGGCTGGATAGCATTTTTCACGCTGATTCCAAAACAGCATTCAGATTTTTTCTAGCACGTATAGTTTTCAAGATGAAGGCATATATATAACTACACAGATTTAACCATTTTAAATAGGCAAAATACTAATATTTCAACATTTGATTGTGTTTATTTAGTTTATTCATCTTATTTATTTCAATTATCTTAATTATACATCTTATGTATTTCAGGTGTGAGCTTTTACGTCTAGCAGCATTGTGATTCACTTTTGAAGGTAGACATTTAGAGCCTAAAAGGTTAACCCAAGGACAGTTGAATGATCTTCTTAGAGACTTATCGCTGTCTAAAGAGAAATCAGAGCTTCTCGCCTCAAGACTAAAGGAGAACAATTTACTTGAGAACAATGTTCGTATTAGTTACTACCGAAAGCGGAATTTTGAATTAACAGCATTCTTTTCAGTAGACGGTCCTCTCTGTTATTGCCATGACATCAATGGACTATTTACAGCCATATCTCAGACGTATGTGGCATCTGAGTGGCGCCTCTTTATTGATTCGTCGCAGCGAAGCCTGAAAGCAGTTCTTTTGCATAATGGTAATATAATGCCATCCATCCCCATTGCCCATTCCGTCCATCTAAAAGAGACATATATGACAATATGGATATACTACTTAAGGCAATCAAATACGACAGTCATCAATGGAATGTTTGTGGAGATCTAAAAGTTATAGGAATGCTTATGGGTATGCAGTCAGGATTCACAAAATGTTGTTGTTTCCTTTGCCTGTGGGACAGTCGCGCCACTATAGAACATTACACCAAAAGTGACTGGCCACTTAGGTATACATATGTCCCAGGGATAAGCAATGTCCAGTCTGTCCCTTTAGTGGATCCCCAAAAGATCTATCTGCCACCTCTTCACATTAAACTTGGTTTAATGAAGAATTTTGTTAAAGCAATGGGTAAAGTCAATTCTGAAGGGTTCCAATACCTTTCAAGGAAATTTCCGAAGGTTACTGCAGCAAAATTGAAGGAAGGAATTTTTGTTGGGCCACAAATAAGGGAGGTTTTGAATGACACTGAATTTGAAAAAGTCCTAAGTCCGCTGGAATTGAAGGCTTGGCTGGCGTTCAAATGGATATGTGAAAACTTTCTTGGAAGCAACAAGTCACCTGCGTATAAGGATGGAGTCAAGAACCTCCTTGATGCCTTCAAAGAAATGGAGTGTCGAATGTCGTTAAAAATTCACTTCCTGCATTCCCACTTAGATTTCTTTCCTGAAAACCTTGGTGCAGTGAGTGACGAGCAAGGGGAGCGCTTCCATCAAGATATTCAGATGATGGAGAAGCGCTACCAAGGATATTGGAATGAAAGCATGATGGCGGACCATTGTTGGATGCTGTATCGTGACAATCCAGGCCAAATTTACAAAAGGAAATCACACTCACAGCGCTTTTAATAAAATAATGTATATATTCTTTATTTATAAGTACATTGAATAAGGTATATGATGTATTTGTTGTTTAGCATTCCTAAGTGTGATCTATACATCCATAAATTTTCTTATAGCAATATCAAAAACTTAAAAATATCAAAACCAGTGTATCTATATAACTATACGTGCTGGAAAAGAAATAAAACCAGATTCGGAATTAGCGCGATAAATGCATTAAGAAAAGTGTGATCATGTTTGTGATGAGAAAAAAAAGTTTAATTTTGTTGGCCAGTGTAATTTAAGAACGCTAATAACAGTATATATAAAATTCAAATTAAAAGTCAGACGAAAGGTATCTTAGCGAGAGTTAGGACGATTTTATAGCTATTTTACCGGCTGCGTGAACGCAGTCGCTAGAAAAACGGGATAGAAAGAGAGAGAGAGAGAGAGAGAGAGAGAGAGAGAGAGAGAGAGAGAGAGAGAGAGAGAGAGAGAGAGAGAGAAGGGTCGGTATGTCACGTGGTGAATGGCTCCCCCCTCTCGAACCATTTCCAGCATGGCAGTACACGAGTGAAAACACGACTTTACCGCGTGCGTACTTCATCCATCTTAGACGCGTTTTAAAATAAAACTGAATGCAAAAATGAATTATTCCTTTACTCGTTCGTTTTAATTTACGTTCGTTTTAATACATAATATAAAATTTACTTTCTTTTTCTTCTTTCTTCCTTCCTTCCTTCCTTTTTCTTCTTCCTTCCTTCCTTCTTTTCTTTCTCTATTCTTCTTCCTCCTCCTTCACCCATTCTCCCTTCCCTTTGTTCTTCCTTACCCCTCTCCCTATCTATTTCTTCTTTCATTTTTGTGATTTCGATGACAAACAGGAAAAGGGCGTGGCTAGGATAGGGACAGATAAAATAACGTAATGTTTGAAGGTCATCTCCAAACGTGAGCTTCCAATTGCAAGCAACATTTGTTTGCATTCTAGTGCAACCATACTACTATTCTAGTGCAACCATACTACTATACTACTAAATAATACTAATAGTCATTAATGGATAGCGTTGACAATGAAACAAATCACTTAATACATTTTCAGTGCAACAAGACCATTTTATTTAATATTCACATCCACAACGTTAACGATATGTCGTTTAATATTAAGGATTCTATACTCTTTAATAGAGACTTTATATGACAATATAATCGGTTAATATTAAGGTAAGAAACGTTTTTTAATAAGTTTTAATAATGTTTTGAGAAAATTTAATACTTTAAGTAAAGCGTCTTTGCTCATTTTTTTCTCTCCTTATCTCGTTCAATAATCAAGAGAGCGGAATTTTGGATTGGAGGCAAAGCTGCTTATAAAGGTCGGGTACTTGAGCAATTTCATATCAGATACCACAAAAGAGTATGAAAATCCTTGGTGTGTTTACTCGCTGAAAATAATATGACTTTAAAGCTGCAAGCAACTGTAGTCCGTCAGTACTTCCGTGTTGCACGCGAACAATGAACGCTGCCAGACGAGAGCACAATCGGATTGCAGGTGACACGAGTTTCAAGCTTTTATCTAAATCCTCGTGCCTATTGCTTTTTTATCTTGTTCATGTGCTACCTAAGTTAACATTTGAAAAGTATGTTAATTATTTAAAAGTAACGATTGCTTATTGGCTCTTGACTCGTCCTGGCTCGTTATAGCTAAAAAAAACAAAAAACAAAACCGTATTTTAAGAATTATTTTATTATTCTATAAATCGTATACCAACTATAATAAATCGTATACCAAATATAAATCGTAATACCAAATATAATAAGTCGTACACCAAATATTATAAATCGTATACCAAATATTATAAATATGAATTGTAATATTATATATCTATTTGATTACGATCAAGATACAATTAAATCTAGAATTATTTTATTCAAAATATAAGTAAAAAAATCTTGGCTTGGCGGTAAAATGCTTTAAATTTTATAGTTTTTTCATACTTTCTCTTAATTCTATGCTTATATATCTAATTACTGTTGCTTATATTCAATAATTTTATTATAATTACAGGATTTATGATAATTTATTTAGAGTGAATCATATTTTTAACATTACAAGATCTGATGCCTGTACATTTTTTTCAGCTTACAGTTGCGTTATTTTATCTTATTTAGAGAGAGAATAGGACTTTTTTTTATATTGTATATATGATTTTTAACTGTATTTTACATTTTTAACTTCATTTTAGGTAAGTTCAAGGACGTTGCTTGAATTGTCAATAAATGAATATGGATTTTTTTTTGCAAGAGCACGTTATCTTTACACAATTTTAGTTTTTATATTGAACACGTTTTTATAGCATTTTTATCAAGTTCTGTACCGTTTTGTTCACGAATAAGAGACTAAACGTAGGTGTGTATATTATATATATATATATATATATATTTATTAGGGTGGTCCAAATCCATAGGGGGAAATTTCAAAATTGTCTTAGATAGTCTCCACAAGTGTGGTTTTTGTCCATTTACTGTCCACATGGTCTGTGCAAATTGCAGCGTGATTGGTGAATATTTAGAGGTCGCCCCACTCTGAATATATATATTATATAATGTACTTTTTCTTCCGTAGGTCCGATGGCTCAAACTCGATCAATTCCAAAAGTTTGGCTTCTAGGGATGGCAACTGGAACTTTATCCACGTCAAGGCTCCCTACATGCCTTGACGCCCTCCTCTTGGGGCAATACCACCACATCAATCAAAAGCAAACCACCTCCGACAGTCTGAACCAGGCATGCCAGAGGGTGATTGAAGTCTGGACCCGAGCGCGGATCCCAACTCAACGGATCGACTCCTGTGTCCGTAAGCTTTCAAAGCTTTTAGACCGCTACAAAACACTCAAGAAGCACAGGACCAGGCAACGTGCCAGCGATAGAATGAATGAAGACATCTTCAAAGCGGACATCCAGGAACTGTTTGACATCGCAACCAGTGATGCCATGAGCACAATCGTCAACGTTGAGGACCGAAATTTCCTGTCCATGCAGCGCAAGGACGTCAATTCTTGCAGCATGGCTGGCATTGATAAGGAAACGACTACACAAGAGGACAGAAAGCGATCCAGAATGGAGAAGGAAGCCAAGAGGAAGGCAAGGCATGAAGCAACACACAAAGATTTGGAAGAAGCAGGAGTGTCATCAATTGATCTTTCCTCTTCTTCTTCTTCTTCCCTTTTTTCGCAAGACGACGACGACTATAGACCATCGGTTCCGATTCCTTCTTCGTCTGAAGCTCCGGCACCAAAGCGTCCCAAGAACAAGGTTACGAACATTTTCCAATCTCCATAGCAATGGATCGCACCAATCTTTCTGACCGGAATGCTGTTTTCGTAACTGGAGCTGTATTACAGGCCGCGGGGCATGATCTGTCTGGGATGACGTGCTCTCGGAGCTCTATTCATCGCTACAGAGAAAGTGGGCGAGAACAGGCAGCTCGAGAAGACCTAGAATCATTCTCTCTAGAAGACCCTGTCCTTCTCCATTGGGACGGAAAGCTTCTCCCCGGCATTGAAGGGAAGAAGACGAATGTGCATCGGATAGCAATCCTTATAACATTCAATGGACAGGAGAAGCTGCTTGGTGTCCCAAAGATGAAACAAGGAACTGGAGAAGCACAGGCCCAGGCATGCCTTCAAACTATGAAATTATGGAACGTGGAACAGCATGTGAGAGGTCTCGTCTTCGATACCACTGCGTCAAACACGGGTTTACATCGCGGAGCCTGTGTCAGGATTGAAGAAGCATTGGGTCACGAGCTAGTTTGGATCGGTTGTCGACATCATATACTTGAAGTCGTACTTGCTGATGTCTTTGCCTCAATATTTGGCTCAACAGGAAGTCCTGAAACAGGCCTTTTTAAGCGATTTCAAAAAGAATGGCCATCTCTCTTCCACGAAGCATTTGTCTCAGCATCGGACAGCTTGTTCGAGAACCCTCAACTCCAAGAGATGAGAAAAGAGATGCTCACTTACTTACCTAACGCTCTTCAGGCAAGCCAACCTCGTGACGACTACAAGGAGTTCCTTGAACTATCTTTGCTCTTCCTGGGGGGAAAGACTGGTGGTCAACTCTTTATCCGAGCTCCGGGTCCCATGCACCACGCGAGATGGATGGCGAAGGCGATTTATGCGCTCAAAATCTACATCTTTCACTATCAATTTAAGCTCACAGCACGCGAAGAACGAAACGTGACTCAGCTGGCTTTATTTGTCAGTCTGATTTACGTCAAGTACTGGCATGAAGCGCCAATGGGGACACAAGCTCCTCTCAATGATCTCAAAATGCTGCATCTTCTGGAAAAATATCCACACGGAGGAGCTGCACAAGCGGCGAAGACAGCTCTAAGACGCCAACTTTGGTACTTGTCGGAGCATCTGATTGGACTGGCCTTCTTCGATAATAGGATCGACCCTGATACCAAAAGGAGAATGGTTCAACACCTCCAACATCCCCAAAAGAATGGCTGCCCCCGACGAATCGACATGGCGGAAGCTGGTGTTGAAAATGATGTGGCATCCTTCGTCACGAAAAGGACATTGACCCTCTTTGATGCCTTGAAAGTTGGAGGTAAGGAGGAAGCGCGCCAGTTACTTCAAAAAGATCCACGGGAATGGCCAAATGACAAGAACTACAGGGAACTTAGAGATCGCGCCTTAAAGATGAAAGTCGTCAATGATGCTGCCGAGCGAGGTATTGCTCTCGCACAACGCTACAATGACACTTTGACACGAAACGAGGACCAGAAGCAGTACCTCCTACAACTCGTAGCCGCCCACCGAAAACAGATACCAATACCATCCAAGGCGACTCTGATGCAGAAGAAATAATGAAGATACACCCATTATCATGTCCTATTGTCTTACTGTTTTCTTTCATATTCTTTGAGAACCAAAAAAAAATTTAGTTATTCAGTTGTCTATATATTTTCCCAAATTTTCAAAAAGGGGTAAGTGGGGCGACCCCTAAATATTAACCGAATAACGTGAAACTTTGCACAAATACTGTCCACACCAAGAGGCATAAAACCAACCTTGTGGAGAGAACTTAGTCGATGCTTTAACGTTTTGGACCACCCTAATATATATATATATATATATATGTATATATATATATTATATATATATATATACGCAGTCTAAAAAGGTTCCAGAATAAATACTTTTTAATACACAAACATAAATATCAGCTAAATCAACCTATCACACTGATATTTCCCACTGAATTTGTTTGAGAGAGAATACCATCACGCAGCTGTCAAATATGAAAACTTGTAACAGAAAATAAAGATCATCCCACAAAAGCTTATACAATACTGAGCAGAGATTTCCGCATGAACGCCGTTAGTATGACAACTATTTCCTGGTAAGGCACAGGTGCTCGGCCTTTCAGACATCGGTCTAAGATTTAGAGAAATGTATTAGGTGGGAGGTGATATATTTCGTGGCGAGTAATTTTTTTTTTTTAATGGAGGAAGTATTTTATTAAATAGATCAAAAATGATCAATATACTGTACTCTGGTAAAAGTATACTGGACGTATATATATATATATATATATATATATATATATATATTTTCTCTCTCCGACTGTAGTATTCTTAGAAACAATTATCCTTTATAAACGTTTATATACGTTGAATTAACGTTCTACACAGTTTTATGAACGTTTGTAAACGTATTTTTGTTTCCTTTTATATTATTTAATAATAATAATAATAATAATAATAATTAATGAGACGTACACGGATCTTGGGTGGGTATTTTTCAAGACGACAAATTTTCAATCTCATTCTTTCATATTTTACACATCAAATATTTAATTCAGATTCTATTTAATTTATCATCAAAGTCTTTTAGTAGAATTTCGCGTACTTTAATTCTAATGTTCTAATGAAACGAGAGTAGAACACAAAGGAGAAGCAACCATCATTTAAAATCTCTCGCTCCTTCATTCGTAACGGGAGGAAAGCGCGGCTGGCCCTTAAAAACGCGTGCTTTTACCCCCTCAACGAAAGCCCCTATACTTCATAAAAAAATTACTACATTAAACTAATCTGTATTGCAAACTGTAAAGAGGATAGTCACTACTATCCAACGTCACAACCGTTGACGAATGAGAACGGAAATCCGAAATCTACGTCAGAGAATGTTCAGGGATAAAATCTTTCCTTGTTTATTTGGATTCTCGTTTCATTTCACATCCAGATTTATCGGACAAACGAAAATCTCGAGTCGGGTGTGTGTGTGGGGGGGGGGGGGGGGTTTACGCGCGCTTTCAGAGGGGAATTAGGGAATAAGGAATAAGGGACTCAGTGAGGGATTTTTAAAAGCAGAAATATTTTTTTTAATTGACAGTTTTGTCATACTCGCTAATTCCATTCTACAGCAAATATATATATATATATATATATATATGTTAAACACAGACCGTGCATGGCACAAGGAACTCTTCTGGGAAAATTAAATCCACTATAGTCCGAATAAGTAATGATAAATGACAAATACCATAGTTTTTTTTCCTTTTTCATGATTTTAGCCCGACGTGGGCAACGGGTCTCTCGCAAAGAGATCCCATAAATATAGCTTCCCTCACCAGCTATCTGCAAAGCAGACAGGATCCAGCTTTGGGACGTGGATCTAGGGTTTAAAGCAAACCTAAATCCCCACACTCAGAACCTCTATATAAGTAAAAGACTCGTTGCATTCACGTCGTGTTGAATAAATCAAAGAAAAAGGGGGTAACTATTGTATTTTTAGCCAAAAAAAACCAAAACTTAAACCTCAACCGGGACATTGAGCGTCCACTTTTCAAGGCACGAAACACGTCCGTTTAGTATACACAAACTCAGAATGGTTCCCTGAGAACAATATATGTTAAACACAGACCGTGCATGGCACAAGGAACTCTTCTGGGAAAATTAAATCCACTATAGTCTGTGTTTAACATATATTGTTCTCAGGGAACCATTCTGAGTTTGTGTATACTAAACGGACGTGTTTTCGTGCCTTGAAAAGTGGACGCTCAATGTCCCGGTTGAGGTTTAAGTTTTGGTTTTTTTGGCTAAAAATACAATAGTTACCCCCTTTTTCTTTGATTTATTCAACACGACGTGAATGCAACGAGTCTTTTACTTATATAGAGGTTCTGAGTGTGGGGATTTAGGTTTGCTTTAAACCCTAGATCCACGTCCCAAAGCTGGATCCTGTCTGCTTTGCAGATAGCTGGTGAGGAAGCTATATTTATGGGATCTCTTTGCGAGAGACCCGTTGCCCACGTCGGGCTAAAATCATGAAAAAGGAAAAAAACTATGGTATTTGTCATTTATCATTACTTATTCGGACTATAGTGGATTTAATTTTCCCAGAAGAGTTCCTTGTGCCATGCACGGTCTGTGTTTAACATATATTGTTCTCAGGGAACCATTCTGAGTTTGTATATATATATATATATATATATATATATATATATATATATAATAAAGTAAATATATGCACAGTTATGAGAGTGCAAATCCTCCTACGTTTTCGTCAGTAGTTGCTGAAGTTACATAAGCTCCATGTTACATTTTTTGTTTTTTTAAATTTTTAAACACTTCCGCTTGCACAAAAGTAGGTAGAGATCCCATTAAAAAAGTTTAGAGAATGCGCCCTTTTATCGTATATAACAATTATTTGTTCGAATTTCATTCACGTTAAGATTTTAATTAAATATATATAAAATAATATATATATATATATATATATATATATATATATATAATTCTTTAAAACGGGGGAAAAACCAGCTTTCTTTTCGTCGAGAAAAAAATATAAGCCTTTTTGTTAATTAATTTTAGTTTCCATCTTCTTGGTTGAAATTACAGAATGATATAATAATAATAATAATAATAATATGACGAGATCGTAAAGACCATAACAGCCAATTTCTTTTGATGAGAAGTTTTCAAAAACTTTCAATATATGAAAACATTTCTTACAAACTTGATATTCATTAATTTGTTTATGACCAAGTTCAACAGCTCAAAAGACTACAAAGTATATTGCTTCTCGAAGAATGAATAACATTTTATTACACACCCACACAAAAATATATAAGGGGTTCCAAAAACCTTAGCCCCCCCCCCCATTTGCAGCTTACATGTTTACTTATATCGAAATAGTTTTTAGTGATTATAAAAATATAAAAATTCTTTATTTATTGCAGGTATTAAAATTACTCTAGCTGATAAAATGATAATATAATGGCTTCTCAATTAATTCGTGATTCTGAGAGGCAACGTGTGATAGATCGCATACGAGCAATAACATTTCGGGAAGCTCATGATGCTGGAGCCACCTTTTAAACACGTTCATGGGTTGCCAAAAAGTTGCGAAGGAGTGAGGACTTCGTCAAAAGAAATTGGAATAAAACTTTGGATGAATGTGAAATGGATACAACCAAATCTGGGCGCCCAAATTTGCCACTCTCTCAGGAAACAAAAACATCATTGAAAGTGGTACGCGTAAGCGGAAAAACAGCTGTGCTAAACTTTCTAGAGAGATCGAAGTGTTGAGAGGAAAGATCGTTAGTGGTGAGATCATTCGAGTGTACCGTCATAGGCAAGGTTTAAAGCCTTGGCATGAACTTCCAAAGCCAAGAAAAACTGAACTTAACAGCGATGACAGAATGTGGTTTGCTCATTATCTTGAAGATTGGGATGTGGATGATTTCATGCATTTAGCTCTCTCCGATGAATTTTTTGTTTACGTAACACGTCGGCCTAACTACCAAAATGATCGAGTGTGGGCCACACCACCAGATGAAATCGATGACAATGAACATTATCGCGAATTATTAAAAAGTCCAGACTGTGTTGGTGTGTTTGTTTTGTTCACTGCAAAGGGATGGGTGGTAATGGGGAGGGGTGGGGGTAATGGGGGATGGGTGGTAATGGGGAGGGGTGGGGGTAATGGGGGAGGGGGTTAGCCCCCAAGTTGCATGAATGGGGTGAGGAGGTTTTGGGAGATACCAGATTCAGAAATGTTGACACAATGTGAAGCTCAAAATTTTCACGGCTGGGTTCTTTTTTGTAGTTTAGCCTGTCTAACAGCCAGCGAAGCGGCGGGAACTGTACTAGTAATAATAACATATATATATATATATATATATATATATATATATATTAAATTTTTTGTTTTCCATTTGTTATGATTAGATTTGAGGTTTGATAGGTTTTGCTATAATTTATTTGTAGTCAGCCAGTTATAAATACGAATGAATTCCTGTCTGTTCTTTCTTGTAGAAAGTCGTTATCAGGTGTGAGGAGTACGTATGCCATTTGCATATTGAAAACTAGTTACATAGTGGCAATCATCGATATAACAAAAATAGAAAGGGGTCCCAATTTCAAACCCTGATGTACTCCGTCTGTGATTCATTGAAAATCTAATTCATGTTCATTAATAATAATAATCTATATATTATAATAAGAGAGCTGTCCGTCTGTCCGTCACACTTTCAGAAATTGTGAGAAAAAATTGTGAGAAAAAAATTCAGAAATTGTAAAATAAATTCAGAAATTGTATTACGGGCGGCAATGTGAAGCTCAAGATTTTCATGACTGTTCTTTTCTGTAGTTTAGCAATGGGAGAAGGGTGGGGGTGGGGGTAATGGGGAATGGGTGGGGTAATGGGGAATGGGTGGGGGTAATGGGGAGGGGGGGGTAATGTGGGAGGGGGTTAGCCCCCAAGTTGCATGAATGGGGGTGAGGAGGTTTTGGGAGATACCAGATTCAGAAATGTTGACACAATGTGAAGCTCAAAATTTTCACGGCTGGGTTCTTTTTTTGTGTTTAGCCTGTCTAACCGTCAGCGAAGCGGTGGGAACTGTACTAGTAATAATAATAATAACACTGGTCAACAAAGATTTTTCATCAGAGTAAAATTTGTGGTGGCTGGATAGCATTTTTCACGCTGATTCCAAAACTGCATTCAGCTTTTTCTAGCACGTATAGTTTTCAAGATGAAGGCATATATATAACTACACAGATTTAACCATTTTAAATAGGCAAAATACTAATATTTCAACATTTTATTGTGTTTATTTTATTGTGTTTTTTTAGTTTATTCATCTTATTTATTTAAATTATCTTAATTATACATCTTATGTATTTCAGGTGAGCTTTTACGTCTAGCAGCATTGTGATTCACTTTTGAAGGTAGACATTTAGAGCCTAAAAAGTTAACCCAAGGACAGTTGAATGATCTTCTTAGAGACTTATCGCTGTCTAAAGAGAAATCAGAGCTTCTCGCCTCAAGACTAAAGGAGAACAATTTACTTGAGAACAATGTTCGTATTAGTTACTACCGAAAGCGGAATTTTGAATTAACAGCATTCTTTTCAGTAGACGGTCCTCTCTGTTATTGCCATGACATCAATTGACTCTTTACAGCCATATCTCAGACGTATGTGGCATCTGAGTGGCGCCTCTTTATTGATTCGTCGCAGAGAAGCCTGAAAGCAGTTCTTTTGCATAATGGTAATATAATGCCATCCATCCCCATTGCCTATTCCGTCCATCTAAAAGAGACATATATGACAATATGGATATACTACTTAAGGCAATCAAATACGACAGTCATCAATGGAATGTTTGTGGAGATCTAAAAGTTATAGGAATGCTTATGGGTATGCAGTCAGGATTCACAAAATTTTGTTGTTTCCTTTGCCTGTGGGACAGTCGCGCCACTATAGAACATTACACCAAAAGTGACTGGCCACTTAGGTATAAATATGTCCCAGGGATAAGCAATGTCCAGTCTGTCCCTTTAGTGGATCCCCAAAAGATCTATCTGCCACCTCTTCACATTAAACTTGGTTTAATGAAGAATTTTGTTAAAGCAATGGGTAAAGTCAATTCTGAAGGGTTCCAATACCTTTCAAGGAAATTTCCGAAGGTTACTGCAGCAAAATTGAAGGAAGGAATTTTTGTTGGGCCACAAATAAGGGAGGTTTTGAATGACACTGAATTTGAAAAAGTCCTAAGTCCGCTGGAATTGAAGGCTTGGCTGGCGTTCAAATGGATATGTGAAAACTTTCTTGGAAGCAACAAGTCACCTGCGTATAAGGATGGAGTCAAGAACCTCCTTGATGCCTTCAAAGAAATGGAGTGTCGAATGTCGTTAAAAATTCACTTCCTGCATTCCCACTTAGATTTCTTTCCTGAAAACCTTGGTGCAGTGAGTGACGAGCAAGGGGAGCGCTTCCATCAAGATATTCAGATGATGGAGAAGCGCTACCAAGGATATTGGAATGAAAGCATGATGGCGGACCATTGTTGGATGCTGTATCGTGACAATCCAGGCCAAATTTACAAAAGGAAATCACACTCACAGCGCTTTTAATAAAATAATGTATATATTCTTTATTTATAAGTACATTGAATAAGGTATATGATGTATTTGTTGTTTAGCATTCCTAAGTGTGATCTATACATCCATAAATTTTCTTATAGCAATATCAAAAACTTAAAAATATCAAAACCAGTGTATCTATATAACTATACGTGCTGGAAAAGAAATAAAACCAGATTCGGAATTAGCGCGAAAAATGCATTAAGAAAAGTGTGATCATGTTTGTGATGAGAAAAAAAAGTTTAATTTTGTTGGCCAGTGTAATTTAAGAACGCTAATAACAGTATATAAAATTCAAATTAAAAGTCAGACGAAAGGTATCTTAGCGAGAGTTAGGACGATTTTATAGCTATTTTACCGGCTGCGTGAACGCAGTCGCTAGAAAAACGGGATAGAAAGAGAGAGAGAGAGAGAGAGAGAGAGAGAGAGAGAGTTACAAGGAGTTACAAGGAAAAGAAGTACCTCAAAAGGCCTTGCGGCCCATACCGAGGAGGTACCAATGGCAACGGGTGCCAGGGAAAATTTTGTCTTTCAAACTATGCTAGCAGTAGTAGAAAACTGGATAGAAAAGTAGAAGGCTCTCCTCCCCACCCTCCGCTCCCTCCCTGCCAGAGGCAGGTACGGAAAAAGGTTGAAGAAAATACCTTGACCCTGGAAAGTAGCCAAGGAAATTTTACAGGAAAGTGGAGAATATATAAATAGCTCTATATTTAGCTTGCTCACAGAGACACCGAGCAAGCGAACTCCTGCAGAGTTTTCTGAGGTTTTAATCTTAAACTATGAGTGTGTTCTGTACTTTGTCTAGCCTATTTTTAAACAGATTTACACTTTGACTGGAAACATCCTCTGAGGAAGTTGGTTCCAGATATCAACTATTTTACAGGAAAAGAAATTTCCGCAGACTGAGGTCCTAAATGTCTTTACACACTCAAATAGTGTGCAAGATTTCGTCTAACCTTTTCTTGAACTGATCCACAGAGGAACTGTTCACAACTTCCGAAGGTAACCTGTTCCATGTGTCACAGATCTTATACGTAACGTAATTCCCACACACACTAGTCCTAAACCGTTTCAAATCCAACTTCCAACCATTGTTGCGAGTTGGGTTATCATTTAAACTAAACATACTTCTAAAATCGACATCGTTGAACCCTCGTAAGAGCTTGAAAACCTCGATCAGTTGACCGCGCAGCCTCCGAGTTTCAAGCGAAAACAAGTTCAGGGCGCGTAACCGTCGATTGTAGCCCATATGCCTAACGGAAGGGATCAACTTTGTGGCCCTCGCCTGCACTCGCTCCAGCCTCTCAATATCTTTCCTGAGGGTGGGCGACCAGAACTGCACAGCATACTCCAGGTACGGCCGAACAAGGGAATTGTACAGTGAGAGCACAATCTCCTTGTTCCGAAACTGAAATTGCCTCCTGATATAACCCAATAGTTTCTGGGCTTTCTTTTCCATCTCTACACACTGTTTCGTAAACTTAAGGTCGCTGCTAATTAGCACACCCAAGTCCTTTTCTAAATCAGTCACCTCGATATTACTGCCCAACATCGAGTAGAGAGAGAGAGAGAGAGAGAAGGGTCGGTATGTCACGTGGTGAATGGCTCCCCCCTCTCGAACCATTTCCAGCATGGCAGTACACGAGTGAAAACACGACTTTACCGCGTGCGTACTTCATCCATCTTAGACGCGTTTAAAATAAAACTGAATGCAAAAATGAATTATTCCTTTACTCGTTCGTTTTAATTTACGTTCGTTTTAATACATAATATAAAATTTACTTTCTTTTTCTTCTTTCTTCCTTCCTTCCTTTTTCTTCTTCCTTCCTTCCTTCTTTTCTTTCTCTATTCTTTCTTCTCCTCCTTCACCCATTCTCCCTTCCCTTTGTTCTTCCTTACCCCTCTCCCTATCTATTTCTTCTTTCATTTTTGTGATTTCGATGACAAACAGGAAAAGGGCGTGGCTAGATAGGGACAGATAAAATAACGTAATGTTTGAAGGTCATCTCCAAACGTGAGCTTCCAATTGCAAGCAACATTTGTTTGCATTCTAGTGCAACCATACTACTATTCTAGTGCAACCATACTACTATACTACTAAATAATACTAATAGTCATTAATGGATAGCGTTGACAATGAAACAAATCACTTAATACATTTTCAGTGCAACAAGACCATTTTATTTAATATTCACATCCACAACGTTAACGATATGTCGTTTAATATTAAGGATTCTATACTCTTTAATAGAGACTTTATATGACATAATCGGTTAATATTAAGGTAAGAAACGTTTTTTAATAAGTTTTAATAATGTTTTGAGAAAATTTAATACTTTAAGTAAAGCGTCTTTGCTCATTTTTTTCTCTCCTTATCTCGTTCAATAATCAAGAGAGCGGAATTTTGGATTGGAGGCAAAGCTGCTTATAAAGGTCGGGTACTTGAGCAATTTCATATCAGATACCACAAAAGAGTATGAAAATCCTTGGTGTGTTTACTCGCTGAAAATAATATGACTTTAAAGCTGCAAGCAACTGTAGTCCGTCAGTACTTCCGTGTTGCACGCGAACAATGAACGCTGCCAGACGAGAGCACAATCGGATTGCAGGTGACACGAGTTTCAAGCTTTTATCTAAATCCTCGTGCCTATTGCTTTTTTATCTTGTTCATGTGCTACCTAAGTTAACATTTGAAAAGTAGTTAATTATTTAAAAGTAACGATTGCTTATTGGCTCTTGACTCGTCCTGGCTCGTTATAGCTAAAAAAAACAAAAAAACAAAACCGTATTTTAAGAATTATTTTATTATTCTATAAATCGTATACCAAACTATAAAAATCGTATACCAAATATAAATCGTAATACCAAATATAATAAGTCGTACACCAAATATTATAAATCGTATACCAAATATTATAAATATGAATTGTAATATTATATATCTATTTGATTACGATCAAGATACAATTAAATCTAGAATTATTTTATTCAAAATATAAGTAAAAAAATCTTGGCTTGGCGGTAAAATGCTTTAAATTTTATAGTTTTTTTCATACTTTCTCTTAATTCTATGCTTATATATCTAATTACTGTTGCTTAATTCATAATTTTATTATAATTACAGGATTTATGATAATTTATTTAGAGTGAATCATATTTTTAACATTACAAGATCTGATGCCTGTACATTTTTTCAGCTTACAGTTGCGTTATTTTATCTTATTTAGAGAGAGAATAGGACTTTTTTTATATTGTATATATGATTTTTAACTGTATTTTACATTTTTAAACTTCATTTTAGGTAAGTTCAAGGACGTTGCTTGAATTGTCAATAAATGAATATGGATTTTTTTTTGCAAGAGCACGTTATCTTTACACAATTTTAGTTTTTATATTGAACACGTTTTTATAGCATTTTTATCAAGTTCTGTACCGTTTTTTCACGAATAGAGACTAAACGTAGGTGTATATTATATATATATATATATATTATATATATTATATATATCTATATATTAGGGTGGTCCAAATCCATAGGGGGAAATTTCAAAATTGTCTTAGATAGTCTCCACAAGTGTGGTTTTTGTCCATTTACTGTCCACATGGTCTGTGCAAAGTTTGCAGCGTGATTGGTGAATTTAGAGGTCGCCCCACTCTGAATATATATTATATAATGTACTTTTTCTTCCGTAGGTCCGATGCTCAAACTCGATCAATTCCAAAAGTTTGGCTTCTAGGGATGGCAACTGGAACTTTATCCACGTCAAGGCTCCCTACATGCCTTGACGCCCTCCTCTTGGGGCAATACCACCACATCAATCAAAAGCAAACCACCTCCGACAGTCTGAACCAGGATGCCAGAGGTGATTGAAGTCTGGACCCGAGCGCGGATCCCAACTCAACGGATCGACTCCTGTGTCCGTAAGCTTTCAAAGCTTTTAGACCGCTACAAAACACTCAGAAGCACAGGACCAGGCAACGTGCCAGCGATAGAATGAATGAAGACATCTTCAAAGCGGAAATCCAGGAACTGTTTGACATCGCAACCAGTGATGCCATGAGCACAATCGTCAACGTTGAGGACCGAAATTTCCTGTCCATGCAGCGCAAGGACGTCAATTCTTGCAGCATGGCTGGCATTGATAAGGAAACGACTACACAAGAGGACAGAAAGCGATCCAGAATGGAGAAGGAAGCAAAGGAAGCAAGGCATGAAGCAACACACAAAGATTTGGAAGAAGCAGGAGTGTCATCAATTGATCTTTCCTCTTCTTCTTCTTCTTCCTTTTTTCGCAAGACGACGACGACTATAGACCATCGGTTCCGATTCCTTCTTCGTCTGAAGCTCCGGCACCAAAGCGTCCCAAGAACAAGGTTACGAACATTTTCCAATCTCCATAGCAATGGATCGCACCAATCTTTCTGACCGGAATGCTGTTTTCGTAACTGGAGCTGTATTACAGGCCGCGGGGCATGATCTGTCTGGGATGACGTGCTCTCGGAGCTCTATTCATCGCTACAGAGAAAGTGGGCGAGAACAGGCAGCTCGAGAAGACCTAGAATCATTCTCTCTAGAAGACCCTGTCCTTCTCCATTGGGACGGAAAGCTTCTCCCCGGCATTGAAGGGAAGAAGACGAATGTGCATCGGATAGCAATCCTTATAACATTCAATGGACAGGAGAAGCTGCTTGGTGTCCCAAAGATGAAACAAGGAACTGGAGAAGCACAGGCCCAGGCATGCCTTCAAACTATGAAATTATGGAACGTGGAACAGCATGTGAGAGGTCTCGTCTTCGATACCACTGCGTCAAACACGGGTTTACATCGCGGAGCCTGTGTCAGGATTGAAGAAGCATTGGGTCACGAGCTAGTTTGGATCGGTTGTCGACATCATATACTTGAAGTCGTACTTGCTGATGTCTTTGCCTCAATATTTGGCTCAACAGGAAGTCCTGAAACAGGCCTTTTTAAGCGATTTCAAAAAGAATGGCCATCTCTCCCACGAAGCATTTGTCTCAGCATCGGACAGCTTGTTCGAGAACCCTCAACTCCAAGAGATGAGAAAAGAGATGCTCACTTACTTACCTAACGCTCTTCAGGCAAGCCAACCTCGTGACGACTACAAGGAGTTCCTTGAACTATCTTTGCTCTTCCTGGGGGAAAGACTGATGGTCAACTCTTTATCCGAGCTCCGGGTCCCATGCACCACGCGAGATGGATGGCGAAGGCGATTTATGCGCTCAAAATCTACATCTTTCACTATCAATTTAAGCTCACAGCACGCGAAGAACGAAACGTGACTCAGCTGGCTTTATTTGTCAGTCTGATTTACGTCAAGTACTGGCATGAAGCGCCAATGGGGACACAAGCTCCTCTCAATGATCTCAAAATGCTGCATCTTCTGGAAAAATATCCACACGGAGGAGCTGCACAAGCGGCGAAGACAGCTCTAAGACGCCACCTTTGGTACTTGTCGGAGCATCTGATTGGACTGGCCTTCTTCGATAATAGGATCGACCCTGATACCAAAAGGAGAATGGTTCAACACCTCCAACATCCCCAAAAGAATGGCTGCCCCCGACGAATCGACATGGCGGAAGCTGGTGTTGAAAATGATGTGGCATCCTTCGTCACGAAAAGGACATTGACCCTCTTTGATGCCTTGAAAGTTGGAGGTAAGGAGGGAAGCGCGCCAGTTACTTCAAAAAGATCCACGGGAATGGCCAAATGACAAGAACTACAGGGAACTTAGAGATCGCGCCTTAAAGATGAAAGTCGTCAATGATGCTGCCGAGCGAGGTATTGCTCTCGCACAACGCTACAATGACACTTTGACACGAAACGAGGACCAGAAGCAGTACCTCCTACAACTCGTAGCCGCCCACCGAAAACAGATACCAATACCATCCAAGGCGACTCTGATGCAGAAGAAATAATGAAGATACACCCATTATCATGTCCTATTGTCTTACTGTTTTCTTTCATATTCTTTGAGAACCAAAAAAAATTTAGTTATTCAGTTGTCTATATATTTTCCCAAATTTTCAAAAGGGGGCAAGTGGGGCGACCCCTAAATATTAACCGAATAACGTGAAACTTTGCACAAATACTGTCCACACCAAGAGGCATAAAACCAACCTTGTGGAGAGAACTTAGTCGATGCTTTAACGTTTTGGACCACCCTAATATATATATATATATATATGTATATATATATATATATATATATATATATATACGCAGTCTAAAAAGGTTCCAGAATAAATACTTTTTAATACACAAACATAAATATCAGCTAAATCAACCTATCACACTGATATTTCCCACTGAATTTGTTTGAGAGAGAATACCATCACGCAGCTGTCAAATATGAAAACTTGTAACAGAAAATAAAGATCATCCCACAAAAGCTTATACAATACTGAGCAGAGATTTCCGCATGAAAGCCGTTAGTATGACAACTATTTCCTGGTAAGGCACAGGTGCTCGGCCTTTCAGACATCGGTCTAAGATTTAGAGAAATGTATTAGGTGGGAGGTGATATATTTCGTGGCGAGTAATTTTTTTTTTTTAATGGAGGAAGTATTTTATTAAATAGATCAAAAATGATCAATATACTGTACTCTGGTAAAAGTATACTGGACGTATATATATATATATATATATATATATATATATATATATTTATATATATATATATATATATATATATATCTTTTCTCTCTCCGACTGTAGTATTCTTAGAAACAATTATCCTTTATAAACGTTTATATACGTTGAATTAACGTTCTACACAGTTTTATGAACGTTTGTAAACGTATTTTTGTTTCCTTTTATATTATTTAATAAAATATAATAATAATAATAATATTAATGAGATACACGGATCTTGGGTGGATATTTTCCAAGACGACAAATTTTCAATCTCATTCTTTCATATTTTACACATCAAATATTTAATTCAGATTCTATTTAATTTATCATCAAAGTCTTTTAGTAGAATTTCGTGGACTTTAATTCTAATGTTCTAATGAAACGAGAGTAGAACACAAAGGAGAAGCAACCATCATTTAAAATCTCTCGCTCCTTCATTCGTAACGGGAGGAAAGCGCGGCTGGCCCTTAAAAACGCGTGCTTTTACCCCCTCAACGAAAGCCCCTATACTTCAGAAAAAAATTACTACATTAAACTAATCTGTATTGCAAACTGTAAAGAGGATAGTCACTACTATCCAACGTCACAACCGTTGACGAATGAGAACGGAAATCCGAAATCTACGTCAGAGAATGTTCAGGGATAAAATCTTTCCTTGTTTATTTGGATTCTCGTTTCATTTCACATCCAGATTTATCGGACAAACGAAAATCTCGAGTCGGGGTGTGTGTGTGTGGGGGGGGGGGTGTACGCGCGCTTTCAGAGGGGAATTAGGGAATAAGGAATAAGGGACTCAGTGAGGGATTTTTAAAAGCAGAAATATTTTTTTTTAATTGACAGTTTTGTCATACTCGCTAATTCCATTCTACAGCAAATATATATATATATATATATATATATATATATATATATATATATATATATATATAATATATATATATATAATAAATAGTAAATATATACACAGTTATGAGAGTGCAAATTCCTCCTACGTTTTCGTCAGTAGTTGCTGAAGTTACATAAGCTCCATGTTACATTTTTTGTTTTTTTAAATTTTTAAACACTTCCGCTTGCAAAAAGTAGGTAGAGATCCCATTAAAAAAGTTTAGAGAATGCGCCCTTTTATCGTATATAACAATTATTTGTTCGAATTTCATTCACGTTAAGATTTTAATTAAAATATATAAAAATATATATATATATATATATATATATATATATATATATATATATATATATATAATTCTTTAAAACGGGGGAAAAACCAGCTTTCTTTTCGTCGAGAAAAAAATATAAGCCTTTTTGTTAATTAATTTTAGTTTCCATCTTCTTGGTTGAAATTACAGAATGATATAATAATAATAATAATAATATGACGAGATCGTAAAGACCATAACAGCCAATTTCTTTTGATGAGAAGTTTTCAAAAACTTTCAATATATGAAAACATTTCTTACAAACTTGATATTCATTAATTTGTTTATGACCAAGTTCAACAGCTCAAAAGACTACAAAGTATATTGCTTCTCGAAGAATGAACAACATTTTATTACACACCCACACAAAATATATATAAGGGGTTCCAAAAACCTTAGCCCCCCCCCCCCCCCATTTGCAGCTTACATGTTTACTTATATCGAAATAGTTTTTAGTGATTATAAAAATATATAAAATTCTTTATTATTGCAGGTATTAAAATTACTCTAGCTGATAAAATGATAATATAATGGCTTCTCAATTAATTCGTGATTCTGAGAGGCAACGTGTGATAGATCGCATACGAGCAATAACATTTCGGGAAGCTCATGATGCTGGAGCCACCTTTATAACACGTTCATGGGTTGCCAAAAAGTTGCGAAGAAGTGAGGACTTCGTCAAAAGAAATTGGAATAAAACTTTGGATGAATGTGAAATGGATACAACCAAATCTGGGCGCCCAAATTTGCCACTCTCTCAGGAAACAAAAGACATCATTGAAAGTGGTACGCGTAAGCGGAAAAACAGCTGTGCTAAACTTTCTAGAGAGATCGAAGTGTTGAGAGGAAAGATCGTTAGTGGTGAGATCATTCGAGTGTACCGTCATAGGCAAGGTTTAAAGCCTTGGCATGAACTTCCAAAGCCAAGAAAAACTGAACTTAACAGCGATGACAGAATGTGGTTTGCTCATTATCTTGAAGATTGGGATGTGGATGATTTCATGCATTTAGCTCTCTCCGATGAATTTTTTGTTTACGTAACACGTCGGCCTAACTACCAAAATGATCGAGTGTGGGCCACACCACCAGATGAAATCGATGACAATGAACATTATCGCGAATTATTAAAAAGTCCAGACTGTGTTGGTGTGTTTGTTTTGTTCACTGCAAAGGGATGGGTGGTAATGGGGAGGGGTGGGGGTAATGGGGGATGGGTGGTAATGGGGAGGGGTGGGGGTAATGGGGGAGGGGGTTAGCCCCCAAGTTGCATGAATGGGGTGAGGAGGTTTTGGGAGATACCAGATTCAGAAATGTTGACACAATGTGAAGCTCAAAATTTTCACGGCTGGGTTCTTTTTTTGTAGTTTAGCCTGTCTAACAGTCAGCGAAGCGGCGGGAACTGTACTAGTAATAATAACATATATATATATATATATATTATATAATATATATATATATTAATTATATATATATATAAATTTTTTGTTTTCCATTTGTTATGATTAGATTTGAGGTTTGATAGGTTTTGCTATAATTTATTTGTAGTCAGCCAGTTATAAATACGAATGAATTCCTGTCTGTTCTTTCTTGTAGAAAGTCGTTATCAGGTGTGAGGAGTACGTATGCCATTTGCATATTGAAAACTAGTTACATAGTGGCAATCATCGATATAACAAAAATAGAAAGGGGTCCCAATTTCAAACCCTGATGTACTCCGTCTGTGATTCATTGAAAATCTAATTCATGTTCATTAATAATAATAATCTATATATTATAATAAGAGAGCTGTCCGTCTGTCCGTCACACTTTCAGAAATTGTGAGAAAAATTGTGAGAAAAAAATTCAGAAATTGTAAAATAAATTCAGAAATTGTATTACGGGCGGCAATGTGAAGCTCAAGATTTTCATGACTGTTCTTTTCTGTAGTTTAGCAATGGGAGAAGGGTGGGGGTGGGGGTAATGGGGAATGGGTGGGGTAATGGGGAGGGGTGGGGGTAATGTGGGAGGGGGTTAGCCCCCAAGTTGCATGAATGGGGGTGAGGAGGTTTTGGGAGATACCAGATTCAGAAATGTTGACACAATGTGAAGCTCAAAATTTTCACGGCTGGGTTCTTTTTTTGTGTTTAGCCTGTCTAACCGTCAGCGAAGCGGTGGGAACTGTACTAGTAATAATAATAATAACACTGGTCAACAAAGATTTTTCATCAGAGTAAAATTTGTGGTGGCTGGATAGCATTTTTCACGCTGATTCCAAAACTGCATTCAGCTTTTTCTAGCACGTATAGTTTCCAAGATGAAGGCATATATATAACTACACAGATTTAACCATTTTAAATAGGCAAAATACTAATATTTCAACATTTTATTGTGTTTATTTTATTGTGTTTTTTTAGTTTATTCATCTTATTTATTTAAATTATCTTAATTATATCTTATGTATTTCAGGTGAGCTTTTACGTCTAGCAGCATTGTGATTCACTTTTGAAGGTAGACATTTAGAGCCTAAAAAGTTAACCCAAGGACAGTTGAATGATCTTCTTAGAGACTTATCGCTGTCTAAAGAGAAATCAGAGCTTCTCGCCTCAAGACTAAAGGAGAACAATTTACTTGAGAACAATGTTCGTATTAGTTACTACCGAAAGCGGAATTTTGAATTAACAGCATTCTTTTCAGTAGACGGTCCTCTCTGTTATTGCCATGACATCAATGGACTATTTACAGCCATATCTCAGACGTATGTGGCATCTGAGTGGCGCCTCTTTATTGATTCGTCGCAGAGAAGCCTGAAAGCAGTTCTTTTGCATAATGGTAATATAATGCCATCCATCCCCATTGCCTATTCCGTCCATCTAAAAGAGACATATATGACAATATGGATATACTACTTAAGGCAATCAAATACGACAGTCATCAATGGAATGTTTGTGGAGATCTAAAAGTTATAGGAATGCTTATGGGTATGCAGTCAGGATTCACAAAATTTTGTTGTTTCCTTTGCCTGTGGGACAGTCGCGCCACTATAGAACATTACACCAAAGTGACTGGCCACTTAGGTATAATATGTCCCAGGGATAAGCAATGTCCAGTCTGTCCCTTTAGTGGATCCCCAAAAGATCTATCTGCCACCTCTTCACATTAAACTTGGTTTAATGAAGAATTTTGTTAAAGCAATGGGTAAAGTCAATTCTGAAGGGTTCCAATACCTTTCAAGGAAATTTCCGAAGGTTACTGCAGCAAAATTGAAGGAAGGAATTTTTGTTGGGCCACAAATAAGGGAGGTTTTGAATGACACTGAATTTGAAAAAGTCCTAAGTCCGCTGGAATTGAAGGCTTGGCTGGCGTTCAAATGGATATGTGAAAACTTTCTTGGAAGCAACAAGTCACCTGCGTATAAGGATGGAGTCAAGAACCTCCTTGATGCCTTCAAAGAAATGGAGTGTCGAATGTCGTTAAAAATTCACTTCCTGCATTCCCACTTAGATTTCTTTCCTGAAAACCTTGGTGCAGTGAGTGACGAGCAAGGAGAGCGCTTCCATCAAGATATTCAGATGATGGAGAAGCGTTACCAAGGATATTGGAATGAAAGCATGATGGCGGACCATTGTTGGATGCTGTATCGTGACAATCCAGGCCAAATTTACAAAAGGAAATCACACTCTCAGCGCTTTTAATAAAATAATGTGTATATATTCTTTATTTATAAGTACATTGAATAAGGTATATGATGTATTTGTTGTTTAGCATTCCTAAGTGTGATCTATACATCCATAAATTTTCTTATAGCAATATCAAAAACTTAAAAATATCAAAACCAGTGTATCTATATAACTATACGTGCTAGAAAAAAAATAAAACCAGATTCGGAATGAGCGCGAAAAATGCATTAAGGAAAGTGTGATCATGTTTGTGATGAGAAAAAAAAGTTTCATTTTGTTGGCCAGTGTATAATTTAAGAACGCTAATAACAGTATATATAAAATTCAAATTAAAAGTCAGACGAAAGGTATCTTAGCGAGAGTTAGGACGATTTTATAGCTATTTTACCGGCTGCGTGAACGCAGTCGCTAGAAAAACGGGATAGAAAGAGAAAGAGAGAGAGAGAGAGAGAGAGAGAGAGAGAGAGAGAGAGAGAGAGAGAGAGAGAGAGAGAGAGAGAGAAGGGTCGGTATGTCACGTGGTGAATGGCTCCCCCCTCTCGAACCATTTCCAGCATGGCAGTACACGAGTGAAAACACTTGACTTTACCGCGTGCGTACTTCATCCATCTTAGACGCGTTTTAAAATAAAACTGAATGCAAAAATGAATTATTCCTTTACTCGTTCGTTTTAATTTACGTTCGTTTTAATACATAATATAAAATTTACTTTCTTTTTCTTCTTTCCTTCTTTTTCTTCTTCCTTCCTTCCTTCTTTTCTTTCTCTATTCTTCTTCCTCCTCCTTCACCCCTTCTCCCTTCCCTTTGTTCTTCCTTACCCTCTCCCTATCTATTTCTTCTTTCATTTTTGTGATTTCGATGACAACCAGGAAAAGGGCGTGGCTGGGATAGGGACAGATAAAATAACGTAATGTTTGAAGGTCATCTCCAAACGTGAGCTTCCAATTGCAAGCAACATTTGTTTGCATTCTATTGCAACCATACTACTATTCTAGTGCAACCATACTACTATACTACTAAATAATACTAATAGTCATTAATGGATAGCGTTGACAATGAAACAAATCACTTAATACATTTTCAGTGCAACAAGACCATTTTATTTAATATTCACGTCCACAACGTTAACGATATCTCGTTTAATATTAAGGATTCTATACTCTTCAATAGAGACTTTATATGACAATATAATCGGTTAATATTAAGGTAAGAAACGTTTTTTAATAAGTTTTAATTATGTTTTGAGAAAATTTAATACTTTAAGTAAAGCGTCTTTGCTCATTTTTTTCTCTCCTTATCTCGTTCAATAATCAAGAGAGCGGAATTTTGGATTGGAGGCAAAGCTACTTATAAAGGCCGAGTACTTGAGCAATTTCATATCAAATGCCACAAAAGAGTATGAAAATCCTTGGTGTGTTTACTCGTTGAAAATAATATGACTTTAAAGCTGCAAGCAACTGTAGTCCGTCAGTACTTCCGCGTTGCACGCGAACAATGAACGCTGCCAGACGAGAGCACAATCGGATTGCAAGTGACACGAGTTTCAAGCTTTTATCTAAATCCTCGTGCCTATTGCTTTTTTATCTTGTTCATGTGCTACCTAAGTTAACATTTGAAAAGTATGTTAATTATTTAAAAGTAACGATTGCTTATTGGCTCTTGACTCGTCCTGGCTCGTTATAGCTAAAAAAAAACCAAAACAAAACCGTATTTTAAGAATTATTTTATTATTCTATAAATCGTATACCAAATATAATAAATCGTATACCACATATTATAAATCGTATACTAAATATAATAAATATGAATTGTAATATTATATCTCTATTTGATTACGATCAAAATACAATTAAATCCAGAATTATTTTATTCAAAATATAAGGAAAAAAATCTTGGCTTGGCGGTAAAATGCTTTAAATTTTATAGTTTTTTCATACTTTCTCTTAATTCTATGCTTATATATCTAATTACTGTTGCTTATATTCAATAATTTTATTATAATTACAGGATTTATGGTAATTTATTTAGAGTGAATCATATTTTTAACATTACAGGATCTGATGCCTGTACATTTTTTTCAGCTTACAGTTGCGTTATTTTTATTCTTATTTAAAGAGAGAATAGGACTTTTTTTTATTGTATATATGATTTTAAACTGTATTTTACATTTAACTTCATTTTAGGTTAAGTTCAAGGACGTGCTGAATTGTCAAATAATGAATATGGATTTTTTTGCAAGAGACGTTATCTTTACACAATTTTAGTTTTTATATTGAACACGTTTTATAGCATTTTTATCACGTTCTTACCGTTTGTTCACGAATAAGAGACTAAACGTAGTGTGTATATAATATAGTATATTATATATATATATATATATAATATATATATATATATATATATATACGCAGTCTAAAAAGGTTCCAGAATAAATAATTTTAATACACAACATAAATATCAGCTAAATTAACCTATCACACTGATATTTCCCACTGAATTTGTTTGAGAGAGAATACCATCACGCAGCTGTCAAATATGAAAACTTGTAACAGAAAATAAAGATCATCCCACAAAAGCTTATACAATACTGAGCAGAGATTTCCGCATGAAAGCCGTTAGTATGACAACTATTTCCTGGTAAGGCACAGGTGCTCGGCCTTTCAGACATCGGTGTAGATTTAGAGAATGTATTAGGTGGGAGGTGATATATTTCGTGGCGAGTAATTTTTTTTTTTAATGGAGGAAGTATTTTATTAAATAGATCAAAATGATCAATATACTCTGGTAAAAGTATACTGGACGTATATATATATATATATATATATATATCTTTTCTCTCTCCGACTGTAGTATTCTTAGAAACAATTATCCTTTATAAACGTTTATATACGTTGAATTAACGTTCTACACAGTTTTATGAACGTTTTGTAACGTATTTTTGTTTCCTTTTATATTATTTAATAATAATAATAATAATAATAATAATTAATGAGACTACACGGATCTTGGGGGATATTTTCCAAGACGACAAATTTTCAATCTCATTCTTTCATATTTTACACCTCAAATATTAATTCAGATTCTATTTAATTTATCATCAAGTCTTTTAGTAGAATTTCGTGTACTTTAATTCTAATGTTCTAATGAAACGAGAGTAGAACACAAAGGAGAAGCAACCATCATTTAAAATCTCTCGCTCCTTCATTCGTAACGGGAGGAAAGCGCGGCTGGCCCTTAAAAACGCGTGCTTTTACCCCCTCAACGAAAGCCCCTATACTTCAGAAAAAAATTACTACATTAAACTAATCTGTATTCCAAACTGTAAAGAGGATAGTCACTACTATCCACGTCACAACCGTTGACGAATGAGAACGGAAATCCGAATCTACGTCGAGAATGTTCAGGGATAAAATCTTTCCTTGTTTATTTGGATTCTGTTTCATTTCACATCCAGATTTATCGGACAAACGAAAATCTCGAGTCGGGGTGTGTGTGTGGGGGGGGGGGGGGGTGTGTACGCGCGCTTTCAGAGGGGAATTAGGGAATAAGGAATAAGGGACTCAGTGAGGGATTTTTAAAAGCAGAAATATTTTTTTTTTAATTGACAGTTTTTGTCATACTCGCTAATTCCATTCTACAGCATATATATATATATATATATATATATATTATATATATATATATATAATAAAGTAAATATATACACAGTTATGAGAGTGCAAATTCCTCCTACGTTTTCGTCAGTAGTTGCTGAAGTTACATAAGCTCCATGTTACATTTTTTGTTTTTTAAATTTTTAAAACACTTCCGCTTGCACAGAAGTAGTAGAGATCCCATTAAAAAAGTTTAGAGAATGCGCCCTTTTATCGTATAACAATTATTGTTTCGAATTTCATTCACGTTAAGATTTTAATTAAAATATATATAAAAATATATATATATATATATATATATAGATATATATATATATATATATATATATATATATATATATTCTTTAAAACGGGGGAAAAACCAGCTTTCTTTCGTCGAGAAAAAAATATAAGCCTTTTTGTTAATTAATTTTAGTTTCCATCTTCTTGGTTGAAAATTACAGAATGATATAATAATAATAATAATAATATGACGAGAGATCGTAAAGACCATAACAGCCAATTTCTTTTGATGAGAAGTTTTCAAAAACTTTCAATATATGAAAACATTTCTTACAAACTTGATATTCATTAATTTGTTTATGACCAAGTTCAACAGCTCAAAAGACTACAAAGTATATTGCTTCTCGAAGAATGAATAACATTTATTACACACACACACAAAATATATATAAGGGGTTCCAAAAACCTTAGCCCCCCCCCCCCCCATTTGCAGCTTACATGTTTACTTATATCGAAATAGTTTTTAGTGATTATAAAAATATATAAAATTCTTTATTTATTGCAGGTATTAAAATTACTCTAGCTGATAAAATGATAATATAATGGCTTCTCAATTAATTCGTGATTCTGAGAGGCAACGTGTGATAAGATCGCATACGAGCAATAACATTTCGGGAAGCTCATGATGCTGGAGCCACCTTTATAACACGTTCATGGGTTGCCAAAAAGTTGCGAAGAAGTGAGGACTTCGTCAAAAGAAATTGGAATAAAACTTTGGATGAATGTGAAATGGATACAACCAAATCTGGGCGCCCAAATTTGCCACTCTCTCAGGAAACAAAAGACATCATTGAAAGTGGTACGCGTAAGCGGAAAAACAGCTGTGCTAAACTTTCTAGAGAGATCGAAGTGTTGAGAGGAAAGATCGTTAGTGGTGAGATCATTCGAGTGTACCGTCATAGGCAAGGTTTAAAGCCTTGGCATGAACTTCCAAAGCCAAGAAAAACTGAACTTAACAGCGATGACGAATGTGGTTTGCTCATTATCTTGAAGATTGGGATGTGGATGATTTCATGCATTTAGCTCTCTCCGATGAATTTTTTGTTTACGTAACACGTCGGCCTAACTACCAAAATGATCGAGTGTGGGCCACACCACCAGATGAAATCGATGACAATGAACATTATCGCGAATTATTAAAAAGTCCAGACTGTGTTGGTGTGTTTGTTTTGTTCACTGCAAAGGGATGGGTGGTAATGGGAGGGGTGGGGGTAATGGGGATGGGTGGTAATGGGGAGGGGTGGGGGTAATGGGGGAGGGGTTAGCCCCCAAGTTGCATGAATGGGGTGAGGAGGTTTTGGGAGATACCAGATTCAGAAATGTTGACACAATGTGAAGCTCAAAATTTTCACGGCTGGGTTCTTTTTTTGTAGTTTAGCCTGTCTAACAGTCAGCGAAGCGGCGGGAACTGTACTAGTAATAATATATATATATATATATATATATATATATATATATATATATTAAATTTTTTTTGTTTTCCATTTGTTATGATTAGATTTGAGGTTTGATAGGTTTTGCTATAATTTATTTGTAGTCAGCCAGTTATAAATACGAATGAATTCCTGTCTGTTCTTTCTTGTAGAAAGTCGTTATCAGGTGTGAGGAGTACGTATGCCATTTGCATATTGAAAACTAGTTACATAGTGGCAATCATCGATATAACAAAAATAGAAAGGGGTCCCAATTTCAAACCCTGATGTACTCCGTCTGTGATTCATTGAAAATCTAATTCATGTTCATTAATAATAATAATCTATATATTATAATAAGAGAGCTGTCCGTCTGTCCGTCACACTTTCAGAAATTGTGAGAAAAAATTGTGAGAAAAAATTCAGAAATTGTAAAATAAAATTCAGAAATTGTATTACGGGCGGCAATGTGAAGCTCAAGATTTTCATGACTGTTCTTTTCTGTAGTTTAGCAATGGGAGAAGGGTTGGGGGTAATGGGGAATGGGTGGGGTAATGGGGAGGGGTGGGGTAATGGGGGAGGGGTTAGCCCCCAAGTTGCATGAATGGGGGTGAGGAGGTTTTGGGAGATACCAGATTCAGAAATGTTGACACAATGTGAAGCTCAAAATTTTCACGGCTGGGTTCTTTTTTGTAGTTTAGCCTGTCTAACCGTCAGCGAAGCGGTGGGAACTGTACTAGTAATAATAATAATAATAACACTGGTCAACAAAGATTTTTCATCAGAGTAAAATTTGTGGTGGCTGGATAGCATTTTCACGCTGATTCCAAAACTGCATTCAGATTTTTTCTAGCACGTATAGTTTTCAAGATGAAGGCATATATATAACTACACAGATTTAACCATTTTAAATAGGCAAAATACTAATATTTCAACATTTGATTGTGTTTATTTTATTGTGTTTTTTTAGTTTATTCATCTTATTTATTTCAATTATCTTAATTATACATCTTATTTATTTCATTATCTTAATTATTTTTTATACATCTTATGTATTTCAGGTGTGAGCTTTTACGTCTAGCAGCATTGTGATTCACTTTTGAAGGTAGACATTTAGAGCCTAAAAAGTTAACCCAAGGACAGTTGAATGATTTTCTTAGAGACTTATCGCTGTCTAAAGAGAAATCAGAGCTTCTCGCCTCAAGACTAAAGGAGAACAATTTACTTGAGAACAATGTTCGTATTAGTTACTACCGAAAGCGGAATTTTGAATTAACAGCATTCTTTTCAGTAGACGGTCCTCTCTGTTATTGCCATGACATCAATGGACTATTTACAGCCATATCTCAGACGTATGTGGCATCTGAGTGGCGCCTCTTTATTGATTCGTCGCAGAGAAGCCTGAAAGCAGTTCTTTTGCATAATGGTAATATAATGCCATCCATCCCCATTGCCCATTCCGTCCATCTAAAAGAGACATATATGACAATATGGATATACTACTTAAGGCAATCAAATACGACAGTCATCAATGGAATGTTTGTGGAGATCTAAAAGTTATAGGAATGCTTATGGGTATGCAGTCAGGATTCACAAAATTTTGTTGTTTCCTTTGCCTGTGGGACAGTCGCGCCACTATAGAACATTACACCAAAAGTGACTGGCCACTTAGGTATACATATGTCCCAGGGATAAGCAATGTCCAGTTTGTCCCTTTAGTGGATCCCCAAAAAATCTATCTGCCACCTCTTCACATTAAACTTGGTTTAATGAAGAATTTTGTTAAAGCAATGGGTAAAGTCAATTCTGAAGGGTTCCAATACCTTTCAAGGAAATTTCCGAAGGTTACTGCAGCAAAATTGAAGGAAGGAATTTTTGTTGGGCCACAAATAAGGGAGGTTTTGAATGACACTGAATTTGAAAAAGTCCTAAGGCCGCTGGAATTGAAGGCTTGGCTGGCGTTCAAATGGATATGTGAAAACTTTCTTGGAAGCAACAAGTCACCTGCGTATAAGGATGGAGTCAAGAACCTCCTTGATGCCTTCAAAGAAATGGAGTGTCGAATGTCGTTAAAAATTCACTTCCTGCATTCCCACTTAGATTTCTTTCCTGAAAACCTTGGTGCAGTGAGTGACGAGCAAGGAGAGCGCTTCCATCAAGATATTCAGATGATGGAGAAGCGTTACCAAGGATATTGGAATGAAAGCATGATGGCGGACCATTGTTGGATGCTGTATCGTGACAATCCAGGCCAAATTTACAAAAGGAAATCACACTCACAGCGCTTTTAATAAAATAATGTATATATTCTTTATTTATAAGTACATTGAATAAGGTATATGATGTATTTGTTGTTTAGCATTCCTAAGTGTGATCTATACATCCATAAATTTTCTTATAGCAATATCAAAAACTTAAAAATATCAAAACCAGTGTATCTATATAACTATACGTGCTAGAAAAAACATAAAACCAGATTCGGAATCAGCGCGAAAAATGCATTAAGAAAGGTGTGATCATGTTTGTGATGAGAAAAAAGTTTCATTTTGTTGGCCAGTGTATAATTTAAGAACGCTAATAACAGTATATATAAAATTCAAATTAAAAGTCAGACGAAAGGTATCTTAGCGAGTTAGGACGATTTTATAGCTATTTTACCGGCTGCGTGAACGCAGTCGCTAGAAAAACGGGATAGAGAGAGAGAGAGAGAGAGAGAGAGAGAGAGAGAGAGAGAGAGAGAGAGAGAGAGAGAGAGAGAAGGGTCGGTATGTTACGTGGTGAATGGCTCCCCCCTCTCGAACCATTTCCAGCATGGCAGTACACGAGTGAAAACACTTGACTTTACCGCGTGCGTACTTCATCCATCTTAGACGCGTTTTAAAATAAAACTGAATGCAAAAATGAATTATTCCTTTACTCGTTCGTTTTAATTTACGTTCGTTTTAATTTACGTTCGTTTTAATACATAATATAAAATTTACTTTCTTTTTCTTCTTTCTTCCTTCCTTCCTTTTTCTTCTTCCTTCCTTCCTTCTTTTCTTTCTCTATTCTTCTTCCTCCTCCTTCACCCATTCTCCTTTCCCTTTGTTCTTCCTTACCCCTCTCCCTATCTATTTCTTCTTTCATTTTTGCGATTTCGATGACAACCAGGAAAAGGGCGTGGCTGGGATAGGGACAGATAAAATAACATAACGTTTGAAGGTCATCTCCAAACGTGAGCTTCCAATTGCAAGCAACATTTGTTTGCATTCTAGTGCAACCATACTACTAGTACTATACTACTAAATATACTAATAGTCATTAATGAATAGCGTTGACAATGAAACAAATCACTTAATACATTTTCAGTGCAACAAGACCATTTTATTTAATATTCACATCCACAACGTTAACGATATCTCGTTTAATATTAAGGATTCTATACTCTTTAATAGAGACTTTATATGACAATATAATCGGTTAATATTAAGGTAAGAAACGTTTTTTAATAAGTTTTAATTATGTTTTGAGAAAATTTAATACTTTAAGTAAAGCGGCTTTGCTCATTTTTTTCTCTCCTTATCTCGTTCAATAATCAAGAGAGCGGAATTTTGGATTGGAGGCAAAGCTACTTATAAAGGTCGGGTACTTGAGCAATTTCATATCAAATGCCACAAAAGAGTATGAAAATCCTTGGTGTGTTACTCGTTGAAAATAATATGACTTTAAAGCTGCAAGCAACTGTAGTCCGTCAGTACTCCGCGTTGCACGCGAACAATGAACGCTGCCAGACGAGAGCACAATCGGATTGCAGGTGACACGAGTTTCAAGCTTTTATCTAAATCCTCGTGCCTATTGCTTTTTTATCTTGTTCATGTGCTACCTAAGTTAACATTTGAAAAGTATGTTAATTATTTAAAAGTAACGATTGCTTATTGGCTCTTGACTCGTCCTGGCTCGTTATAGCTAAAAAAAACAAAAAACAAAACCGTATTTTAAGAATTATTTTATTATTCTATAAATCGTATACCAACTACAGGGTGGGCCGTAAGTTTCCATACATAGGAAAAATTAAACGTTTGTTTTTATGTTTCAGATACCCTAAGAATATGCGTTTGACGAAAGAGCAACGAATTGAAATCATACTGATGGCTGGGTCGGGAAGCAGTCGCATGGTTGCAATGAACTTTAACAGACAACATGGAACGAACATCACACACTGGCTGAGTCCGACGAAGATGCAAGGTGCCGGTAAAGTGATGGTGTGGGCCGGGATATGGGGTGACAGAATTATTGGACCAATTTTGTCAGTGGAAATCTTAATGCCGAAAGGTATCTTAACATGTTGCAAGAAGAGATTTTCCCATCCCTGCTAAACGAGGAAGGTAACTTCCCAGTTTACTTCCAGCAAGATGGAGCTCCACCTCATTATGGTCTTCACGTGCGTCGGTATTTGATCAGCAGTAGTTCCGGATGCTTGGATTGGTCGGCGTGGTCCTGTGGAGTGGCCTCCAGATCCCCAGATCTCACCCCCCTTGATTTCTATCTTTGGGGGCACTTGAAGGCCATGGTGTATCAGGAAAAGATACGAGACATAAATCATCTAAAGGAACGTATCACCAACGCCATTACAAGCATAACGCAACTGTGCTAATGCGTGTTCATCAACAGTGGGGAACACGTATTGAAATGTTTTCAAAACAATGGCAATCATGTAGAGCATATTATATAAATAAAAATGGTTGTCCATAAAAAAATGTTTATTTTTCCTATGTATGGAAACTTACGGCCCACCCTGTATAATAAATCGTATACCAAATATAAATCGTAATACCAAATATAATAAGTCGTACACCAAATATTATAAATCGTATACCAAATATTATAAATATGAATTGTAATATTATATATCTATTTGATTACGACCAAGATACAATTAAATCTAGAATTATTTTATTCAAAATATAAGTAAAAAAATCTTGGCTTGGCGGTAAAATGCTTTAAATTTTATAGTTTTTTCATACTTTCTCTTAATTCTATGCTTATATATCTAATTACTGTTGCTTATATTCAATAATTTTATTATAATTACAGGATTTATGATAATTTATTTAGAGTGAATCATATTTTTAACATTACAAGATCTGATGCCTGTACATTTTTTTCAGCTTACAGTTGCGTTATTTTATCTTATTTAGAGAGAGAATAGGACTTTTTTTTTATTGTATATATGATTTTTAACTGTATTTTACATTTTTAACTTCATTTTAGGTAAGTTCAAGGACGTTGCTTGAATTGTCAATAAATGAATATGGATTTTTTTTTGCAAGAGCACGTTATCTTTACACAATTTTAGTTTTTATATTGAACACGTTTTTATAGCATTTTTATCACGTTCTGTACCGTTTTGTTCACGAATAAGAGACTAAACGTAGGTGTATATATATATATATATATATATATATATATATATATATATATATATATATAGGGTGGTCCAAATCCATAGGGGGAAATTTCAAAATTGTCTTAGATAGTCTCCACAAGTGTGGTTTTTGTCCATTTACTGTCCACATGGTCTGTGCAAAATTGCAGCGTGATTGGTGAATATTTAGAGGTCGCCCCACTCTGAATATATATTTATATAATGTACTTTTTCTTCCGTAGGTCCGATGGCTCAAACTCGATCAATTCCAAAAGTTTGGCTTCTAGGGATGGCAACTGGAACTTTATCCACGTCAAGGCTCCCTACATGCCTTGACGCCCTCCTCTTGGGGCAATACCACCACATCAATCAAAAGCAAACCACCTCCGACAGTCTGAACCAGGCATGCCAGAGGGTTGAAGTCTGGACCCGAGCGCGGATCCCAACTCAACGGATCGACTCCTGTGTCCGTAAGCTTTCAAAGCTTTTAGACCGCTTCAAAACACTCAAGAAGCACAGGACCAGGCAACGTGCCAGCGATAGAATGAATGAAGACATCTTCAAAGCGGACATCCAGGAACTGTTTGACATCGCAACCAGTGATGCCATGAGCACAATCGTCAACGTTGAGGACCGAAATTTCCTGTCCATGCAGCGCAAGGACGTCAATTCTTGCAGCATGGCTGGCATTGATAAGGAAACGACTACACAAGAGGACAGAAAGCGATCCAGAATGGAGAAGGAAGCCAAGAGGAAGGCAAGGCATGAAGCAACACAGAAAGATTTGGAAGAAGCAGGAGTGTCATCAATTGATCTTTCCTCTTCTTCTTCTTCCCTTTTTTCGCAAGACGACGACGACTATAGACCATCGGTTCCGATTCCTTCTTCGTCTGAAGCTCCGGCACCAAAGCGTCCCAAGAACAAGGTTACGAACATTTTCCAATCTCCATAGCAATGGATCGCACCAATCTTTCTGACCGGAATGCTGTTTTCGTAACTGGAGCTGTATTACAGGCCGCGGGGCATGATCTGTCTGGGATGACGTGCTCTCGGAGCTCTATTCATCGCTACAGAGAAAGTGGGCGAGAACAGGCAGCTCGAGAAGACCTAGAATCATTCTCTCTAGAAGACCCTGTCCTTCTCCATTGGGACGGAAAGCTTCTCCCCGGCATTGAAGGGAAGAAGACGAATGTGCATCGGATAGCAATCCTTATAACATTCAATGGACAGGAGAAGCTGCTTGGTGTCCCAAAGATGAAACAAGGAACTGGAGAAGCACAGGCCCAGGCATGCCTTCAAACTATGAAATTATGGAACGTGGAACAGCATGTGAAAGGTCTCGTCTTCGATACCACTGCGTCAAACACGGGTTTACATCGCGGAGCCTGTGTCAGGATTGAAGAAGCATTGGGTCACGAGCTAGTTTGGATCGGTTGTCGACATCATATACTTGAAGTCGTACTTGCTGATGTCTTTGCCTCAATATTTGGCTCAACAGGAAGTCCTGAAACAGGCCTTTTTAAGCGATTTCAAAAGGAATGGCCATCTCTCTCCCACGAAGCATTTGTCTCAGCATCGGACAGCTTGTTCGAGAACCCTCAACTCCAAGAGATGAGAAAAGAGATGCTCACTTACTTACCTAACGCTCTTCAGGCAAGCCAACCTCGTGACGACTACAAGGAGTTCCTTGAACTATCTTTGCTCTTCCTGGGGGGAAAGACTGGTGGTCAACTCTTTATCCGAGCTCCGGGTCCCATGCACCACGCGAGATGGATGGCGAAGGCGATTTATGCGCTCAAAATCTACCTCTTTCACTATCAATTCAAGCTCACAGCACGCGAAGAACGAAACGTGACTCAGCTGGCTTTATTTGTCAGTCTGATTTACGTCAAGTACTGGCATGAAGCGCCAATGGGGACACAAGCTCCTCTCAATGATCTCAAAATGCTGCATCTTCTGGAAAAATATCCACACGGAGGAGCTGCACAAGCGGCGAAGACAGCTCTAAGACGCCACCTGTGGTACTTGTCGGAGCATCTGATTGGACTGGCCTTCTTCGATAATAGGATCGATCCTGATACCAAAAGGAGAATGGTTCAACACCTCCAACATCCCCAAAAGAATGGCTGCCCCCGACGAATCGACATGGCGGAAGCTAGTGTTGAAAATGATGTGGCATCCTTCGTCACGAAAAGGACATTGACCCTCTTTGATGCCTTGAAAGTTGGAGGTAAGGAGGAAGCGCGCCAGTTACTTCAAAAAGATCCACGGGAATGGCCAAATGACAAGAACTACAGGGAACTTAGAGATCGCGCCTTAAAGATGAAAGTCGTCAATGATGCTGCCGAGCGAGGTATTGCTCTCGCACAACGCTACAATGACACTTTGACACGAAACGAGGACCAGAAGCAGTACCTCCTACAACTCGTAGCCGCCCACCGAAAACAGATACCAATACCATCCAAGGCGACTCTGATGCAGAAGAAATAATGAAGATACACCCATTATCATGTCCTATTGTCTTACTGTTTTCTTTCATATTCTTTGAGAACCAAAAAAAAATTTAGTTATTCAGTTGTCTATATATTTTCCCAAATTTTCAAAAAGCATGAAAGCCGTTAGTATGACAACTATTTCCTGGTAAGGCACAGGTGCTCGGCCTTTCAGACATCGGTCTAAGATTTAGAGAAATGTATTAGGTGGGAGGTGATATATTTCGTGGCGAGTAATTTTTTTTTTTAATGGAGGAAGTATTTTATTAAATAGATCAAAAATGATCAATATACTCTGGTAAAAGTATACTGGACGTATAAGGTATATATATATATATATATATATATATATATATATATATATATATTATATATATATATATATATATATTATATTATCTTTCTCTCTCCGACTGTATATTCTTAGAAACAATTATCCTTTATAAACGTTTATATACGTTGAATTAACGTTCTACACAGTTTTATGACGTTTTAAACGTATTTTTGTTCCTTTTATATTATTTAATAAAATAATAATAATTAATGAGGCGTACACGGATCTTGGGTGGGTATTTTTCAAGACGACAAATTTTCAATCTCATTCATATTTTACACATCAAATATTTAATTCAGATTCTATTTAATTTATCATCAAAGTCTTTTAGTAGAATTTCGCGTACTTTAATTCTAATGTTCTAATGAAACGAGAGTAGAACACAAAGGAGAAGCAACCATCATTTAAAATCTCTCGCTCCTTCATTCGTAACGGGAGAAAGCGGCGGCTGGCCCTTAAAACGCGTGCTTTTACCCGCTCAACGAGCCCCTATACTTCATAAAAAAATTACTACATTAAACTAATCTGTATTGCAAACTGTAAGAGGATAGTCACTACTATCCAACGTCACAACCGTTGACGAATGAGAACGGAAATCCGAAATCTACGTCAGAGAATGTTCAGGGATAAAATCTTTCCTTGTTTTTTGGATTCTCGTTTCATTTCACATCCAGATTTATCGGACAAACGAAAATCTCGAGTCGGGTGTGGTGTGTGTGTGTGTGTGTGTGTACGCGCGCTTTCAGAGGGAATTACCGAATTAGGAACAAGGAATAAGGGACTCAGTGAGGGATTTTTAAAGCAGAAATATTTTTTTTAATTGACAGTTGTTTTGTCATACTCGCTAATTCCATTCTACAGCAAAAAAAAAAATATATATATATATATATACAGTTATGAGAGTGCAAATTCCTCCTACGTTTACGTCAGTAGTTGCTGAAGTTCATAAGCTCTAACATGTTACATTTTTTGTTTTTTAAATTTTTAAACACTTCCGCTTGCACAAAAGTAGGTAGAGATCCCATTAAAAAAGTTTAGAGAATGCGCCCTTTTATCGGATATAACAATTATTTTTTCGAATTTCATTCACGTTAGGATTTTAATTAAAATATATATATATAAAATATATATATATATATATATATATATATATATATATTATATATATAATATATATATTAGTGATGTAGCGGATGTCATTTTTTTCACATCCGCGGATGCGGATGCAGATGAGGATGTTTGATTTCAACATCCGCGGATGCGGATGTCTACATTTTCGTTATTTTTTAGGATATATTCGAGATTTGTTGTGTTTAACGTATATAATAAGTTATTATATAGAGAGCTGTAGCTATAATGTAGTATAATTGATTATTGTACAATAATTGCTGTACTTTTCTCTGACATATAAAATAATATCAAGCATCTAACTAATATAGAAATCAATTAGTGAATTCGTCTGCAAATAATTCGTTATATTTTGTCGAGTTTCAGCCACAATTAGAAACCATAATTGTGTTACCAGGATGCGGGACTGAACCCAACTCAATGCACCCCACCGACCTCTTTCCCCAACCTCCACCCTTATAGAAAGAGATCTTTAATTAGCTTGATAACTATTTTATATTAAGTTTAAAATTTTATTAGGCATATTTATAATTAGTAATTAAAATAACGTAAACTAAGATGTTCATCGTTTAATGTTCAAACTTAATTATAGGAAGGTTATGCTTAAGGAACATTAATTTTTCTGCCTTTTCTGCTGCCAGTCTGTTTCTCTTTTCATCATATATTAATCCAGCACTGCTAAATAATCTCTCGCTTGGTACGTTTGTTGAGGACAGGCTAAAATGTTTCCTTGCAAGTTTACTCAAGTATGGATAGATATTCTGCGTATTTTTTCCACAAACTAATAGGATTGTCACATGCAGCCAGGCGTTTTTCTTGGTGATAGCTCTCGATCATTTTTACTACATCTTTTGACATCGCGTAGGTCTCATCATTGCTGCTTGACTCAAAAACTGAGAGACAGATTCTGTGATAGATTTGCTTGTTGAAGGTGTTGGTTCTGTCACTGAAACTTTTATTCTTTTGGTGGGTGGCGAAGCGACAGATTCAAGAGATTGAAGCTCTTCAACTGCTTTGCCAAGTGATGATTTAACTCGTTCTATGTACTAGGTGAAAATAACTTAGCTTTGTAACATGGATCTAAGTAGGTTGCAAGAGAGTAACTTCATACAAGAACAGCCTCTCGTCTTGTCGCTTGCATCACTTTTGCGCACAATGAACTAGTTCTATTAATATAGTAGAATTTGATAATTTCCGCTTATTAATGACATTTTATCTCAACGGTCCACATCCGCACGACATCCGCAGTCCAAAGTGCGGATGCGGGTGCGAGAAAATGTGCGGATGTTCCGCGGATGCGGATGCGGCCTACATCACTATATATATATATTATATATATATATATATATATATATTATATATATATATATATACCATATATATATATATATATATATATATAATTCTTTAAAACGGGGAAAAATCAGCTTTCTTTTCGTCGAGAGCAAAATATAAGCCTTTGTTAATTAATTTTAGTTTCCATCTTCTTGGTTGAAATTACAGAATGATAAAATAATAATAATAATATAATAATAAAATAATATAATAATAATAATAATAATATGACGAGATTCGTAAAGACCATAACAGCCATTTCTTTTGAGAAGTTTTCATCAAACTTTCAATATATGAAAACATTTCTTACAAACTTGATATTCATTATTTGTTTATGACCAAGTTCACAGCTCAAAAGACTACAAAGTATATTGCTTTCTCGAAGAATGAATAACATTTTATTACACACCCACACAAATATATGTAAGGGGTTCCAAAAAACCTTAGCCCCCCCCCCCCCCCCCCCCCCCATTTGCAGCTTACATGTTTACTTATATCGAAATAGTTTTTAGTGATTATAAAAATATATAAAATTCTTTATTTATTGCAGGTATTAAAATTACTCTAGCTGATAAAATGATAATATAATGGCTTCTCAATTAATTCGTGATTCGGAGAGGCAACGTGTGATAGATCGCATACGAGCAATAACATTTCATGGAAGCTCGTGATGCTGGAGCCACCTTTATAACACGTTCATGGGTTGCCAAAAAGTTGCGAAGAAGTGAGGACTTCGTCAAAAGAAATTGGAATAAAACTTTGGATGAATGTGAAATGGATAACCAAATCTGGGCGCCCAAATTTGCCACTTTCTCAGGAAACAAAGGACACCATTGAAAGCGGTACGCGTAAGCGGAAAAACAGCTGTGCTAAACTTTCTAGAGATATCGAAGTGTTGAGAGGAAAGATCGTTAGTGGTGAGATCATTCGACTGTACCGTCATAGGCAGGTTTTAAAGCCTTGGCATGAACTTCCAAAGCCAAGAAAAACTCAACTTAACATCGATGACAGAATGTGGTTTGCTCATTATCTTGAAGATTGGATGTTGGATGATTTCATGCATTTAGTTCTCTCCGATGAATTTTTTTACGTAACACGTCGGCCTAACTACCAAATGATCGAGTGTGGGCCACAACACCAGATGAAATCGATGACAATGAACATTATCATATCGCGAATTATTAAAAAGTCCAGACTGTGTTGGTTGTGTTTGTTTTTGTTCACTGCAAAAGCGCATGTGGGTGCTGAAGCCAATGGTCCAGAGTTGGGATGGACAGTATTTCGTGATATTATTCTATCCCAGCATGTCATTCCTTTTCTAAGAAACCCAACAATTATGGATGTCGATCAGGTCACACTTCTGCACGACAAGGCCCCTGCTTTAAGGCATTAGCCACTCACAGTTGTTGCGGA